>JAKNSH010302645.1:0-11559 GCA_027790015.1 Cymbopogon flexuosus
GAGTTCGCTCGCGGTGTCTCGCTGTTGAGCTGATGTCTCTCTGGGCCGTCGAGACCCGTTCGTGGGCCGGCCCATCGGACGTGTCAGATAGTGTGAGATGTTGTTTGAGGTGTGCTTATGAAAAGAGAGGTTTTTATAGGGAGGATTTATATGTGGATTAGCTTTCTGAATCCCTTAGTTAGGGTACCCCTTATCAGGGTATCCGACACCCTCTTCAGACAACTCTCCCTACAAATACCACAACATTCAACAGTTAAACTAGTGAACAACTGGATGCGAGGACATAAGAACCGGATGCGTGGACAGAGTAGTTTCTGAATTCACGGATTTGCAAACCTTCTTTGCGCCGGCGACGGAGGTGGACTTGCTGGCTTTAGCGCTAGGCACGGGTCGACCATCAACTGAATTCTCGGCTTTTCTTGTTCCTCGGTGTGGTAGTTGTATTCGACGGCCTCCTTGGGCTGCTCCTGTGGATGGCGCGGCAGGACCTGGACGAGCGAGCCGCTGATTCTTGGGGTCGCCATGTGCGGTAGGCAGGGTTGCATTTTCATAGCGGCGGTGCCTAGCTTGGGGCGGCGTTCTGACCAACGAGTTCTTGACGTGCGGTTGCTCGCGGGCGAGCTGGAGGCGCGATTGCTGCTGATACGAGTCGGCGGGGGCGCGGGTCGTGGATGCCGTCCCTTCTTGCGCCACGCGGGCGAGCCGGAGCCGCGATTGCTGATGCCCGGAGTCGGCGGGGGCGCGGGTCGTGGACGCCGTTACTTCTTGCGCCACGCTGGCGAGCTGCAGGCGCGATTGCTGATCCTCGGAGTCGGTGGCGGCGGCTGCTGCCTCTTCTTGGGCCACGCGGGCAAGGTGGAGGCGCGATTGCTGCTCCTGGGAGTGGGCGACCGCGCAGGTCGTGGCAGCCCCGACGTTGCCGAAGTTGTTCCCGATGCCGCGCTCGCGGTTGTTCCCGATGTCGCGCTCGCGGTTCTTGCGACCTGGTCACCACTTCTTGGAGCAGTTGTTGAAGATCGCGGTCGACAAGCGAGGTGGTGGCGTAGTAGCGCCCGGCGAACCCACCCTCCACCTGCGCGGATGAGCGCCGCGAGGATGGCGCCCCACCTCCGCCAGCGGCCCCGGCGAGCTTGTCGGTCCATCCCGCACGACCCCACCGTCGCGGGCGAGCACGGGTCGCAGAGTAAAGTGCTCCCACAGATGCGGACGAGCGCGGGCGAAATCCCGCCGCTTCTTGGCAAGCCGGCGAACGAAACGCGCAGACTTGGGTTCTTGCCCGTTGGGAGGGAGGAGAGGGAGAGGAGAGGGAGAGGGAGAACGAGAGAGAAAGCACAGTGGGAGGGGAATAAATAAGAAGCCTTCGTGACGACGGTGTGTCCGTTGTTCGGGTTCGCGGAGGGGAAGCCAGGAAGGAGGGGGACACAGGCAGGGGAAGAAGGGATGAAAGGACATGACTCAATTTTTCCTTTTAACCCTTATAATTAAGTTATACAGATTTTTTTATTATAAGTTATAAAAAGAGCACATCAAATCAGCATTATGACCAAATTTGCGCGTTTGTGGCTCCAAAATTTATATAATGATCACGCCAATTGGTTTAATATATCTTAGAATTTGTTCTTGACTGAACTAATATACCTTAGAATTTAACTTTATGCCAACACCATTGTTTAGTTATTTCTCTGATACTTAGTCATCTCTCTAAAATACTTTTATACTCGCAGTGTAGTTCCATCAAAACACTTATTATATAGTAAAAAATCACACTTGTAAACAAAATCCTCTAAACCTTCTCTTTCCAATTTATTCAAGGACGAAAATTCATGGTTGGTCCTCAAACTTAGTATGGGCCCCGATAGTGTCCTGTCTCCTGAAGCTCCTCCCTCCACTTCTGCGATCATGTTGTTTGCTGATTTCTAAGATCAACAATGGGCAATACACACCAATGTTTGGTACATTTCAACACGGTTGTTCACCATCCTTCCAAATGCCTTGATGGCTGCTTCTTCCTTCGCTTCCTTTAGTTGCTTCCTTTTTTGCTTAACGGAGGATTATGTGCGTTTAGCCCTTCTGGCTTGCCTTGGTGGTTTGGCCTTTTGGGCTTCCATGTGTTGAAAATTTCTCATAAAGTTTTTCGTTGTATGGTCTCGTGCAAACAAATTGGTCTCTTTGTTTACTCCCTAAGGTTTTATAATCGTGCTGAATTTTTTATTCAATTTGATCTTGGAAGGGATCGATGGTCTAGCGATTTTTCGGAGAGAATTTGCTTTTTGGGAGAAGGAATGGTCTATAGAATGCACTGCAGTTTCTCGTGCGTGAGTCTTCCAACCTCATGTCTCTTTTCCTGCTAAGATCGAACAAGACTCACCTCCGATCAAGCACAGACCGTGTAATCGTAATCTATCGATGAAGTTTGATCAATTTCTCTGCCCTTTGCATTTTTATTCTCCCCCTCAGTCGGAGTTTATCCTTTGGCCTTCACCATGAGTCCATGACACTAAATGTTCCATGGCTGTTCATTAACTTACTCTGTGTTCTTCGCCTCTAGCCATGTTCTTCGGTCTAAGACTCTAAGTGACATCCGTAGGAAGTTCAAATTTTAAGCCCTGTCCTAATCCTAGGTCGCAAATCTTCTCTGTGTGTGGGTTCTTGCCTTAACTGCATCTCGGATGGACGTATGGCAAGTGTTTGCTGCAAGCTGGTATGCGTTGCAAAGTTTTTTAGAATTAGGCCCGTTCCCTAATGAAAGTTTTGTAGGCCCAAATCTCTTGCAAGCCCATCGGATCCCAGCGGTTCCTCCACAGTCATTATTTCCCAGCCAACTCTCATGCACTCCAGTACAGTTTCAGAAAACAAAGCTAACCATGGACGTACTCTACTCCGTAGACCGCGTGGTCCAACAGTTTGACCGAAATTCCGAGCTGGCGGCGCCTCGCTAGGTCCCGCAATCATTGGAACAGAAATCGTGGCTCTCCGCGCGCCTTGCAGCAAAATCCCTGCGTCATCCACCACTCTGGACCGGCAAGCAAAACACCCCGGCACCTCGGCCTCGACCCTCTGCGTGACGCCTCCCCATTGGCCGGAGCCCTGACAGGACCGAGCGCGCGGTGGGCCTGCCGGCAAACCCGCCCTGGTCACGCCTGTGGCTGCAGCAGCAGCCTGCAGGGGTACGGAATTACGGAGTACTACTACTGGAGTTGCACTTGCATTGCACCGGAGCCCCGTTACGACAGAGAGTACGGGACGGTCTTTGACCGCGCCGCGCCCACAGGCTGGGCCTCTGGCAGGCGGGTCCCAGCCTCCGGTGGCAATGCAGTGGAAGTTCATGGACCTGCCGTACCGGCGTACGTACTGCTCCGGGTCGTATGGGGTACGCCTTGTTTTCCGGTAGTAACGTACGTACCGTACTAGTACGTTTCTTGTCTGTAGACAAAAACAAGGGCAGTGACGTAGGTGTAGTAGTATGATGCTAAAATGCAAGTAAGGAGTATGGTACACTGGAGTGCATTCAAGTTGTACATTAAAATGCTGCCGAAAACGATGAGCTTGTGGCAATGGAAAAGAGAAATCGCGTCGATCGTAGGCAGGGGGGACGCTAGAACGGACGGAAACTGCTGTGCTTGCGCGTATTGTACATGTTAGGCTAGTACGTATATGTTTTTTTTTTTGTTTTGGCCCGGAGTAAACCTCATTTTGCATGAGTCCCCAGAAAGGTAAGTACATGGTTTGTGAAAACAAGATATGCAAGGGCCATAAAGGAAAAGTACTTTCTAACATGTATGAGCATTAGCGAGAGGATTTGATTTATCAAAACCAAACAATCAATCAGTGATGTTTTGGAATTTGAAATTTATTAGGCCTCTAGCTCGTATTTCTTCTTCTAAGGATGGGGAGGAAATTCGACATAGTCAATTGCCTCATTAATTCATTATACGGTGCAATATGACAAAGTTTTGTTGTGGATGCGACGACACCCAAGCTCAAACCGATTTTTTTATATATTTTTATCATCTATTACCATTGGCACCAATAAAATCATATAGTGTCGAATCCCCTATTTTGCTCAAACTCTGCCTCTGAGCAAAGCCCAATATATACATTCTAAAAGCGTTCACAGAAGGCTCGAGATAATATTGGTAACCGTGGTTCTATATGAATGCGTTGCTACGACATGTTCTTTATTCGATAACCGAAGTTTTGTGAGAACCTCATTCATGAGGTGCTAAATTTGCACGGCAACACATGTACACACGTGTGTATGAATATGTTGTGACGTGGTGTGTTCTCAACCGAAAACCGAAGGTACGTAAGAGCCTCATTCACATGGCTACTAAATCTGCATGACGAAACAATTTGTACCCACGTGCGAGTGAATGCGTCTAAAAACCTGGTTTGTTTTGGTCTTTCGAAATTACGTTGACATTTGGTAACCCATGGTTCTCATTGAATGCAATGCTACAAAACATGTTCTGAATCGATAACCAACATCCCCCGTGAGAACCTCATCCACGTGGTGCTAAATCCGCACGACGATACAATTTGTACTCGTGCGCAGAACGTTGTGTGTTAAAAACATGCTTTTGTTTCGGTTATACTAAATTAGACATTGATTAGAAGCCAGGTGTTTGAGGTAAAATAGCTTCATGGACAACAAAGCATACCCGAAGATACATCAGACCCATACCACTCATTGTTCACCGTTGTGTATCAGATCAGATTGTAGTGTAGAGAAAGGGAAAATGGAATATGTGATGATCGCACCTTTATCACTTTGCCCCTTAAACACGAGGGAAATGATAGAAAAAGGAGAACGGATTTTCTGGATAAGCCCTTGAGTTAAAGACACAAGCTTTCTCCATTATTAAACTTGCAAGTGATGAACGAGTGATCTGGGGACGAGTGTACGAGGACCGCGTCCACGAAATCCCCAACACGGCACCACGCCCACGTCAGCAGCGCCTGTGCCTTGCCGCAGTCCCTCATCGGCTCATCGCACTCGCCCACGAACAACTTTCTCCGGCCGACATGTGGGACCTACGACACTGACCCCACCTGTCAGTATAGTTACCCGGATAACGCGGCGTAACTTTAATCTCCCCCCTCGCATGTCCCTCGTTTTACCAGTGGGAACATTTTCTGGGTCGGACTCCACACGCAAGCCTCGCCAAAGTTTTTAAAACCCCCGCAGCTGAGAAAACGCAGGTAAAAAATAATAATAAAGAGAGAGAAATCTCTCTCTTGCTTCCCGTCGGAGAGGAGAGGTGGCCGAGCTGTCACGGCGGCGGCGGCGTAAGCTGACCGAGGTCCTGGGGGCGGTGTCAGCTCAGGGAGGGGCGCTGTGGGCCTGTGGCAACCTGTGCGTGCCCGCGGTTTTGGCTCCCGAGAGGCGGGCGGGTCGGGCTCGGGCGTCGGCGGGATGGCGGCGGCGTCGCTGAGGTGGTGGTGCTGGTGGTCGGCGGTGGTAGTGTCGGTGGTGGTCGGCGTGAGCCCGGTTGTCGCCAACACGGAGGGTATGCGTACGCCACTGCTTCGTGTAATCTGTGGTTTATTTTCTGCAAGGTTTGATGAGTAGTGCCACAGCGGAGGGAATTTCCTTCTTGGAGGGGGAGAATGGCGGAAAATCTGGGGGTGATGTCCAGAAATCTAGTGTTTGTTAGCGTTCTACGAGCCTGTGTTGACGGGCGGGGACTGAACGGGGGATGCAAAGATAGCCTGGAGTTCCCATTTCCAGCGCTTTGACTGATTGCTTTGGGGGGCCGCGGGGGTGTTTGTCTCTCCTAGTGTTTTGGCATTTTGTACTATGTATACGGCAATGTTTGTATGAAAGGAGTCGTTTTGTTACATCTGGAAAGGTTGGTTGCATAAAAGTGGAAGGCAATTCGTTCTGGAACAAGCGCAGTCTATGCACAAGTGTAGATTCTGCTTTCTACTCATGTCACTGTCTAGAACTGTTTTGGGCCTCAAGGTTCCAAAGGAAGTGTTTTAGGATCTGTCAAAATTGTTGCCTTTAAATTTTTTCTTTGAAGGTGCATATGCAATGCTTATTTTTTTTTCTGATGGAAAAGTTTGGTCTTTGATTGGGTAGGGGCCGGCTTCAGGGCTTTGGCGCCCCTGTTTGGTGCCTAGCTTAGTAACTCCCTAGGTCGCACAATAGTTCTTTAGTTAGTACATCGATTCAGCAGCACCGTTTGAGCCGGTGATTCGTGTTTGTGTGTCGGTCCTTCGCCACTTGATACCTCACCATTGCGACGAAGGAATGTAAAACTATTCCCACTTCCCTTAATGAAGTACGTGCCAAGCACAATTTCGAAAAAAGTTTGGTCTTTGATTCACTACCGCACAGTAAATTTTATTCCATTTCACCGTTGAATCTGTACTAAGATGATTGCTTTTGTTTATATGGCTGGAGGGAAGAAATTCTGATTACTGAACCTTTTTCTGTTTGGGTTGGGAGGTGGGGAGATCGCTATACTTAGTTATAATTGTCTCATTTATTTCTTCAGGCATCGTAGATATGGATTGATATGTTAACGGTACGTTGTTAACGAACAGCCTGTACTTGCTATCCAATTAAAGCAGTGCCATTTAGAATGAACTGAAGCTACATAACGAAAAAAACTGAATGCTTACGTTACTTATCATACAGACGTGCGAATTATCGGAAAGCATGGCTTAACCATTAAGAGTGCATTGTTCAGAGTGTTTTTTTTAATTATTCTTCTTAGTACACGTGTCGAAAGAAACCGCATTGTCTTAAATGCTAGTGAAGAAATTCTGATTACTGAACCTTTTTCTGTTTGGGTTGGGAGGTAGGGAGATCACTATACTTAGTTATAATTATCTCATTTATTTCTTCAGGCATCGTAGATATGGACTGATATGTTAACGAACAGCCTGTACTTGCTATCCAAGTAAAGAAGTGCCATTTAGAATGAACTGAAGCTACATAACGAAAAAAACTGAATGCATACGTTACTTGTCATACAGACGTGCGGACTAATTGCGATTTATCAGAAAGCATGGCTTAATCATTAAGAGTGCATTGTTTAGAGTGTTTTTTTTACCATTCTTCCTAGTACACGTGTGGAAAGAAACCGCATTGTCTTAAATGCTAGTGATTTTTTTTTTACATGGTGGCTGTATCCTTGAATTGGATAGTAACGCTTGGATATGTACTCATGATTAAAAGACGATAGTACTCTAGATGCTAGTTATATTGCGTTGAATCCATGATGGTTTACATTTGATACGCTTTTTTTTACCTATTGAAAAAGTATGGACTGCCGAAATAAAAGATGTGGTCAAAATAAAGACAAGCGTTTAATGGCATATTAATGAAGGGGAAAGCTTATTTTTTTTGTGAACAAAAGGGGTATGTATCCTCTTAAATTTCTAATGGTTATATTATTGCTTATTTTGATGATACCTCAATGCAGGTGATGCTCTATACAGCCTACGACAAAGCCTGAAAGATAACAACAATGTCCTGCAGAGTTGGGATCCAACTCTGGTTAATCCATGTACATGGTTCCATGTTACTTGTAACCCTGATAACAGTGTCATCAGACTGTAAGTTGATCAATGATCTTCTTGTTTATTCTCCCTCTGAGGTGAAAGACTGGCCATTTGACTATTGACTGTCTCCCTTTTGCTAGTGATCTTGGAAATGCACAACTATCAGGTCCATTGGTGCCACAGCTTGGGCAATTGAAAAATATGCAATATCTGTAAGTTCCACAAACATGATTTTGATAATTGAGCTAATGTTTGTTTCACGATGCCATTGGTTGCATCTTTCAACCCCAATATTGGTTTAACGTAATTTCTTAGTTTTTGTGGAGCTTCTGAAACATGTATGCATGCTTTGGGTCAATTATGCCTCCTTTTGTCTGACGTCCAACAGTTCTCACTTCTCTTACTGTTTCCCCTCCAGTACCGTTGCCTTCGTGTTGAATTTATGTTTCATCATTTTGCAACAGGGAACTTTACAGCAACAACATAAGTGGGCCAATACCACCTGAACTGGGGAACTTAACTAACCTTGTCAGTTTGGATCTGTACCTCAACAACTTCACTGGCGGTATTCCTGACACCTTGGGGCAACTATCAAAGTTGCGGTTTCTGTAAGTTAATTCAATTGCCCTGGTTACAGGAGTGATATGTTCATGTGGCATTGTCCATCAATATATGTTGATCCTGTTAGTATAAATTGTCGGATTGTTATTCAGTCATGATTTATCTGGCAATGATGAGGAGAAATAGAAATTCTTACAGAACATATATGCATAATGTTCCCATAAATAGATTTGCACAAAGTTTCGTCCAAATGCACTCTTCAGTTTGTGTTAATAGATATGAAGGTTTTCATAACTTCAATCATCCACTTATCCATTTGTGTCTTCTTCTTTCGATTCTTAAAATGAAAGACAAAATCCACTGTCTAGTGCTGTCTTGTTACTTATTACATTCTAAGCTTATCTATTAACTATTGGAAAGATTGTAACATTTTTTGTTTGTTTTGATATCTACTTGCAAGGACAGTCGTCTTAATAACAACAGTCTTTCTGGTGAAATTCCGAAAACCTTGACCAATATCAACACTCTCCAAGTTCTGTGAGTTACCTGTTGCTCTTTTAAACATCATTACATCTGTTCAGGATGTTAGATAACAGCAAGTCAGCAAGTGTGTTTTGACAATATTGCAGGGATCTCTCAAACAACAATCTCTCAGGAGGGGTGCCATCAAGTGGTTCATTTTCTCTGTTTACACCTATAAGGTAATTTCTGGATGAATTTGGATGCTTAATTGCATCTTCTGATGCCGCTCTCCTGTCAGTTGAAAACAAGAACCTGTGTCTTCTGATGTTGACAATTATTACCTTTTTTTGTCACAGTTTTGCTAACAACCCAAATCTTTGTGGCCCTGGTACTACAAAGCCTTGTCCCGGGGCTCCTCCATTTTCTCCACCCCCTCCATACAATCCCCCAGCACCAGCTTCATCAAAAGGTACGGTGATTGGCTGTATATTCTATCATATCATGCTACTGTTTGAGATATGCATAAGAACGAAGCACTGACATGATCAAGCTATGGTATATGACATATCCTAACTGTGTTAATTCTGTTCCCTCAGGGGCGTCCAACACTGGAGCGATTGCTGGAGGTGTTGCAGCTGGCACTGCATTGCTGATTGCTGTGCCTGCTATTGGATACGCATTGTGCCGGAGGCGAAAACCTGAAGAGCAATTCTTTGATGTCCCTGGTCGGTATTATATACCGTACGACATACGGTTGTTGTCATCTGTGCTATTCATTTCATTTATATGCTCTCCTTTCGATTCAGGCGAGGAGGATCCTGAAGTTCACCTTGGACAACTCAAGAGGTTTTCACTGAGAGAGCTTCAAGTCGCCACAGATAATTTTAATAATAGGAATGTCCTAGGAAGAGGTGGTTTTGGAAAGGTGTACAAAGGGAGACTAACGGATGGTTCACTGGTAGCGGTGAAGAGATTAAAGGAGGAACGCACCCCTGGTGGAGAGCTCCAGTTCCAAACAGAAGTTGAATTGATCAGCATGGCAGTGCACAGGAATCTGCTTCGGCTCCGTGGATTCTGCATGACTCCTACAGAGCGGTTGCTAGTGTATCCATACATGGCTAATGGAAGTGTTGCATCACGCCTTCGAGGTACCTTATTCTCCGTGTCTGCTCAAACCTTTTCTTGTGCATTCAATTCCTTATTCTCTGTGTCTGCTCAAACCTTTTCTTGTGCATTCAATTGGAAACAAAGTGCTATAAATTTGTGTCGTAAGCATATAACCATTTTTACTTTCCTTTTTCTTTGTTTTCTATAGTCCAAGTTTGGTCTGGATATTTCTGATTTCACCCTTGATGCTTTGATTTTGTAGAACGCACGCCAAATGACCCCCCTCTTGAATGGGAAACAAGGGCCAGGATCGCGCTGGGATCAGCCAGAGGTCTCTCTTACTTGCACGACCACTGTGATCCCAAGATCATTCACCGCGACGTGAAAGCCGCCAACATCCTGTTGGACGAAGACTTTGAAGCCGTGGTGGGTGACTTTGGCCTCGCCAAGCTCATGGATTACAAAGACACCCATGTGACGACTGCTGTGCGTGGGACGATCGGCCACATTGCCCCTGAGTATCTCTCCACCGGAAAGTCCTCTGAGAAGACCGACGTTTTCGGCTATGGGATCATGCTCCTGGAACTCATCACTGGGCAGAGGGCATTCGATCTCGCTCGCCTTGCTAACGATGACGACGTCATGCTTCTTGACTGGGTAAGTAAAAAGTACTTTGCTGCGCATCTATCTTTCAGTACAGCATGAGAATTAAGAACTGGCTTCGCATGCCTGAAACCTGTGAAAGGAATGGAAAGAAATGAAGAAGCTGGTGTTATTGTTGATGGTTGCAGGTGAAGGCGCTGCTGAAGGAGAAGAAGCTGGAGCAGCTGGTGGACCCTGACCTGCAGGGCCGGTACGCGGACCAGGAGGTGGAGTCGCTGATCCAGGTGGCGCTGCTGTGCACGCAGGGCTCCCCGATGGAGCGGCCCAAGATGTCGGAGGTGGTGCGGATGCTGGAGGGCGACGGGCTGGCGGAGCGGTGGGAGCAGTGGCAGAAGGTGGAGGTGATGCGGCAGGAGGCGGAGCTCGCCCCGCGCCACAACGACTGGATCGTCGACTCCACCTACAACATCAGGGCCGTCGAACTGTCCGGCCCGAGGTAGGCGCTGCGGAGGTTGATGATCGTCACTGATGCGGAGGTTGATGATCGTCGTCGTGAAAATTCCTTCTCTGTGAATATGACAGCAGGTAGTTTGGTCGGTTGGGTTGGTCCGGAATGATAGCTGCGAAAATTGTAGCTGGAATTGTGTACCCTTGTTCTCCCCTGACATCTGTAAGTTTTGGTTTCTTCTGGTATTAATTAGAGAGCAGTATGACACCACCCTCTGTTGAGCTCAGTTGTTTAATAGTAGCAGCTGCTTTTCGTTTTTGCGATGGCCATGGCGTCCATAGCAGCCAGCACGTTGTTGTGGTGGCTGCGCTTGGTGACGCTTCGAACAGCGGGGTGACGAGCGTACGAGTTAGAGAGCAGTGACCTGCCCACTGTATCGTGCTGGGCGGCAGGCGCAGCGCAGCAGTGCTGCGCTGTGCGCGCGCGATCAGGCTGTCAGGCACGCATCGGTGGTAGACCCAGCTCAGCCGCTCGCCGATAAACAAATCTACTGCTACTGTACATCCATGCTGTGCGCTGGTCAGGCTACTAGTGCGCCGGCCTGGACGTGCTCGATTGACCAGTGACATTTTGTTTTTCACATAAGGTACGGCGGGCCTGGATAGTGTCCAGGATGAATAATGCAGCGTCGTTTCTCCAGGAATGGAGCATGCAATTAGCAACAGCGTCTTGCAGCGCAGGCAGTCGTCACGCACAGGCGACAGATAAGGTCCTGTTCGCAACGTGAGAATTCTTGCGTTTCCAACGGGCCTTGAGCAAGAGCAAAGGCAGAAGTACAACACCCAAACAAGAGCAGCATCACA
>JAKNSH010302662.1:0-10259 GCA_027790015.1 Cymbopogon flexuosus
GTTGACGGCACCGAGAAGAGGCGCCGCCGCCGGGGACTGCTGGTTGTTCGTCATCAGCGCCAGGACGTCCCTGCAGAACCTCTCGTGGCCATGGATGCAGGCGATGTGGAGGCAGGTGTTCCCCTGAGGAGTTGTTCCCAGGAGCACCCCCGGGGTTTGCAGGGCCATGTGCTTCATTTCAGCGGAATTGCCATATACAGCTGCGCTCAGGAGACGTTGGTGCATTATTGCCACTAGTGATACCGACGGTGTACGTGGAGTGGTAGCTCCTGAGGGTGTAGTTATGTTGGTAGCTCCTGGCGAATCAAGGGAAGCTGTTTCGTGTGCCGACTCCGGCTATATAAAATATAAACAAGAATCAGAGTAATTTAGAAACATCTATAGTATATTTTATGGTTATTTAACATTTTTTATAATAGCCTATACCGGTAAATTAGACTTATATTTAAGGGATCTTTTAGTTTATATTTTATATAAAGGAAAATACGGCTAATTTATTTTTACTTCATATAATCTTTCATAATGGTAAAGTTGGGTAATTTAAAGGAATTTAGGGGATATATTAAATTATCTTTCATTACGGTACAATCAGTAGTTTAGATATAGATTTAGTACGTTATTTATTCCTTTTTTAAATGACAAAATTGGGTATTTTCAAGAAATCAACATATATCCAATACTTATCATTATCTATGATGATTAGAGTTGACAAATTAATTGCCAGATGTTTTATTATTATGATAATTTTATGATTTATATTTTTCTAATGCATCTTGTGAGAATTAATATGAACACCGTGTTAAGACCCTCAAGTTAGTAATATTAAGATATGTGTTGTCATCCTTTGAATTGCACCTCGAAGTGGTTTTCAATATGTATTTAGTCATATCAGTTCTTGTTGCATTATTTCCTGTGATATGATGAATCTATATTTTGAATTTTAGCTTTTGATCTTATAGTTGTCTACAATTATTTTTTTTATCCACGTGTTAACCTAAAATTCTAGTGTTTATTATGTCTTTTATTCAGAATTTCCTTTTTGTATTTTACTAGATTTTATGTTCTAAACAATGTTATCCTAAAAGCTAAACGATAAATAGTCAATCACTTGCCATTTAGCCATTATTTAGGCTAAAAGGCCACTTAAATAGACAAAATGGACGCTTAAATGGGATAAATAATATATTAAACATAAATGGCGTACTACCGTATAGCGTTTAAATGATATATAAATAGGCTAAATGACTATTTATGTGAACAATGGTTCTAACTACACTCTTAGTTACTATAATGTCATCAACAATCATTTCAGCCTATACTTGGTACTTAAAATGTTGGCACATAGCATTTGTTATTACTTTTTAATTTAGGAGTAGAAGAAACGTGTAATTTAGAAACATATATATCGTGCTTTATGTTTTATGAATTATTTTTCATAATAGGTTATATATTAGTATCTAAATAAAGATTTGAGGGATATTTTAGTTGAAATTTTATAACAATATAGGTGGGTAATTTAAGTACAAATTAAATGGATTATTTTCCATCATCTTTCATAATGATATGGGCAATTTAAAAATAAAAATTTAGGAATTATTTTGCACTATGTTTCGTAATGTTATAGGCGGGTAATTTAGATGCAAATTTAGTATGTTAACTTATGTATTTTTCATAATTGCATGAGGTGGGTAACTTTTTTTTAGAAAACCGAATAGACCGGGTAACAGTATAGGCGATGATGATTGAAGTTTATGAAATTAAAGGTGAGATGGGTTTGATTTTTGTAAGAATTTCTAGGATTTATGTTTTTCTAGGATGTCTCATGAGGATTAACACGGAAACTTAGTAATATTAAGATGGAATGGATTTTACATTATATATTGTATTTTTTGTAATTTCAATAGCACAAATAGGCATTCTAGCTTGCATTGTGGTGCCCAAGATTATGAACTCTATCTACATATATTAAGGGCCTATTTAGCACAGCTCTAGCTCCGATATATGTAGAATTTGTCGTTGTATTCTAAATTGAGGTGATTTAAATACTTATATTTAATCTAAACTATAAACAAAATGAGTCATGTAAATGTACTTGATATGCTTGCAGCTCTAGATCCAGGATTTTCTAGAACTACAGACACCTAGGTCTAGGAAATCCAGAGTCCTATAGCTAGAGCTCTGCCAAACAGGGGGTAAAACCTGCAGAACTATTCTAGAAGCACATGTAGAGGGTACTTTGGGTTATTATTTTATATAATGATAGATGTAAGTAATTTAGATGCAAATTTAGAGACTTTTTAAGGTTATTTTTAATAATGGTTGAGTTAGTTTGTTTGTCACGAATAGTCACAACCTGCGAAACTCAGAGCCTACATAGTTGGTACTTTGAGTTTATCTTTTTCCTTAACGTAATAAATGTATAATTTAGAAGTCAATTTAGGGGACTTAACGTCTTACTATTACTAATTAGAGGCTCCAACGAAACCTCCACGTTAATCCTCACCAGATGCGTCAGAAAAAAAAAGATAAATACTAGAAATTACCATAATAATCAGAAACATCTGGTCATCAAATCAAAAAACTCTAGCTATCCATAACCATTAGATCTTTTTTTTATTTTCTATAAATCTTACTATTACTAATTAGAGGCCCTAACGAAGCCTCCATGTTAACCCTCACCAGATGCGCTAGAAAAAAGATAAATTCTAGAAATTACCATAATAATCAGAAACATCTGGCCATCAAATCAAAAGACTCTAGCTATCCATAACCATTAGGTTTATTTTATTTTCTACAAAATTACCCACCTCTGCCATTATACACATTAAAATGGCTTTTATTAATTCTAATTATTCGGGAGAAAAAACTTCAGTAACAACTTCTGTGGTACGGAGAAAATTGATGGACAGTAACATGTTCGGATGGTTAATAAAATATTCAACCGTAGCGACTTTTAGTTTGTTAATTAATAAAATATCCCATGAGGCCTTGTAGTTATTAATTTAATTATAAAATATATCATCTGTAGTACCCATCACTTAGTTAATGTATTATCTAGTAGATTAATGTTGTCAAATAAAATAATACAGCCATCTATTAAGAAAACCATAATCATTATTAACAATGATAGTCATTAGATCTATTATATTTTCTAAAAAATTACACACCTCTATTATTATAAATATAATCTAAAGTAACCTCTAAATCTTTATCAGAATTATTCACCATTACCATCATATAAAAGGAACCTAAAGTAGACCCCTAATATTCTTCTGAATTACCACATAAGCTATTATGAAAAACAACATAAAGTAACCCATAAATTTGTATCTGAATTACCTACCCACACTATATTATTAACAAAAATGTAAAGTATCCCTAAATCTGAACTATCTATATCTATCATTATTAAAAAAGTTTTCAAAAATACTTTTATAGTCTTACTATTACTAATTAGAGGCCCCACGAAGGTACCACGTTAATTCTCACCAAATGCACTAGAAAAAAGATAAATTCTAATTTTTTTTGCAATAATAAAAAACATTTAGCCTTTAATTTTGTAGTCTTTAATCATCATCATCTGATAATAGCCGTTGGATCTACTGTAATTTATAAAAACAATTACCCACCTCTATGGTTATTAAAATACATAAAGTAACTCCCTAAATTTGGATAAATTACCTGCATCTGTATACTACCCACCTCTTCCATTACAAAAAAATAATTCAAAACAACCCCCTAATAAATTACCCACATCTGTCATTATGAACTCTAAGTTATCCAATTTGCGTTATGAAACATAACTTAAAATGACCCCATCACATTGTATCTAAATTACCCATGCACCTTTGCTATTATGAAAGTGTAACACCTCGCGTCCAAAAACTATCTATAACACCCTGCGTCCAAAACTACTCATATGACACTCCTCATATGGAATGGGCTTGCATATGCGTAGCACACTGTTTACACTTTCGTACTCGCTTCGTGTAAAAGGGTTAACCGAGAGGTGCTACGTTGGAACAACAAGGGTTATAAGCTGGCTCTCACCCTCCTAAACTTTCAAGGTGGTCCTAAACCCACCAACCACAACAACAAATGTGCGATATGGACCAACTTCATAACTACTACAGACTACTAACGGGCCATGATGTTATATACACCCCCTTAAGGGCTGACGCCCTCAGCAGCTCACAACAATACGCAGCAGATGTCCAGGACCACCCCTTGGTACACCTTTCCATAGGCACATGCAGTAAGGGTTGACACTTTGATACCATCTATAACACCTCGTGTCCAAAACTACTTAAATGGCCCAGCTCCACACGTGAACCGGGCCTGCATACACGTAGCACCCCGTTTACACTTTCTTTATCTCTTCGTGTAAAAGGGTTAACCCGAAGGTGCTACATTTGGAACAACAATAGTTATAAGCTGGCCCTCACCCTCCTAAACTTTTAAGGTGTTACTAAACCCAACAACCATAATCACACATGTGCCACATGGGCTAACTTTACAACTACTACAGGCTACCAACGTGCTGGGGTGTTACGGAAAGATAATTTAAAATAACCCTCTAACTTTGTATCTAAATTACCTACATATGCCATTATGAAAGATAATTTAAAATACACCATAATAATTTTATAGATTACCCACCTTTATATTTATGAAAGATAATAAAAAGTAACCTTCTAAATTTGCACTTCACCTAACCACATTATAAAAAGATAACATAAAGTATTGTCTTTAAATTATAAACTTCTACAAATGTAAAATTAAATAGCCACAATATTATGTTTCACCATGTATACCAGATAAATAGTTATTTTAATAGCTTATGAAACGTGAAAATATATTTGAGTAATAAACCACATTGGAATAACATAACACCAATGACAATGCACTTGAAATTATATTAACAATCCATGATAATTAATTTTACAACTTGTTATTTTAAATAAATTTATACATTTTAATTGAAACATTATGACATATGAATATTGGTAATTTAATTTTAAGTACTCTATGATATATAAAACAATACTACACATAATCCTTTAGTATAACAAATGCAATGAGTTTTGTGTCAGAGTGCAATTCGAGTTTCTAGTTAATTAATATGTGGGAAATCGTACTACTAGGACCTAAACTCTTTAATAAAAGTTAAATTTTGAATAAAAGATAAAAACACTAGAGTTTCTATTTAACATGTGGAAAATATTGCACAACTCGATTAAAAGTCAAAAGCTAAACTACGAATCATCAAGTCAAAGAAAGGGGATGCAAGAAGTTATTATTTATCTTAAGATTAGGTTTCATCTAAATACATATCACGCTAAAAAAATGAATACTAGAAGTTATAACTAGATGTTTCTAATGGAGTCTCCATGCTAATGCTCACAAGATAAGATAGAAAACAAAAGATAGATCCTAAAAATTCTCAGAAAAATATGACATATTTGACTATTAATTCAGTATAACCTAATCACCATTGATGATAATAATAATTGTTAGATCTATTCTATTTTTCAAATAATTAACTACCTCTGTTATTGTGTACAACAACATAAAGTAACCCATGACCCTACATCTAAAAATTATCAACATCTTCTATTAAAAAATTATTTAAGTAATCATAGAGGATGTATATGTTTCTGTATTGCCCACTTCTATCAATATTAGTATATTAAGATTTGGTCAAAGTACGCATACATGTGGTGCCAGCATGCATGAGCAATAAATATATATTATGTTTCATAACAAAAAGAATATTTCCTTAACTGCTCATATACTAATGATATTAGCAAATTGTTTAAAATCATATTAATAATTGTGACATATAATTTATGTAGCTGTTACTTAGATATATTTGCATATTTAACTAGATGGTTGACGCGTCTATATTGATAGTATAATCATAACTGCATATGTAATTCTTTGATAGAAAAATTCAATCATCTTGAGAAGTGTGGGAGACCATTGATGGCTATATTTTTTTGACCCTTTAAAATTACTTTAGAGTAAAAGTCGATCATTATAAAGCTTAAGTATTAAAATTCTCTTTAGATTAGTACTACCACCCCCATCGGAGATTTTACTTCAAGCTATATCACTTAAGTGACTTGGTGTTGGGGTTTCAAATGATTGCTTATGCTATTGTAGTATTTAAGAATGTACTCTATGACCTAAAATCCTTATTTTAAGAAAGTTTAAAAATAAGAGTTAATAAAATATACAATAAGCACAAGAGTTTTCATTTGAGGACAAAAAGATCTATAACGGTCAGTAGGAATAAAATTTGAAAACTTAAAATTTAGACTCAGGACTTCATAAGATATGTGATGCAACAAGAGTCATCATAGTTAATCGCAAGATTTCAAACTAACTGCATATTCAAAGTATACAGAGGTGCCATGCAACATAAAAAAAAAATATGAATATAGATAAAAAAACATATAAACCAGTCCCTTGCCAAAAAGTACTTAATAAGTTTATGATAATTTAATTTAGACTATGGAGTATCTATTATATCAAAGAGAAAAAACACACAATTTAATATAAAAAAATTCTTTATTAGTCAGGAATATTAAACAATATATCTCTTAAAATTCTAACCCGCGCGAAAGCATGGGTTGCTGGACTAGTTATTTCTAATATTAGGGGAGGTGAATATATTAGGTCAAGATTTTAGGGATATTTCAAGTTAAATTTCATTGGCAAACATGGGTGATTTAAACATTACTTTAACGTACTTTTACAATGGTAGATCCGAATTTTAGATGTAAATTTGTAGAGTTAAATTATGTTACTTTTAATAGTGGCATAGATTCTTAATTTAGAATCAGATTTAGGGTATTATTTTAAGTTTTTTTAATATCATAGATGTAAATTTAGAGATGACTTTGAATTAGTTTTTATAAATTACACAGGTGGGTAAATAGAAGCAAATTATTTGCAATGGCAATGGTGATTAATTAGGTCTACTGAACTAACGTCAACATGTTTCTATTTTCTTAAAAAGTTATAGGGTTTATCTATTTCTAATAATATTGGCTCTCTAATTATTGATGATAGAAAGATGGTTTACAACCCTTTTAAATTGTTTTTTGTGTAAAGAAGAGAAACAGGAAGTTCTGCTAGGAACAGAAAAGAATGCAGGATTAAATTTAGAAAGCACCATACTTTACATGAATTGAGATTGACATATACCTATATAGTATTAAAAGTGGTAATTTTTTCCTCAGTCCCTCAGTCTCTCCCACGTCTCGCCATTCCTCACTCCTTTTAGTTTCCTTGTTCCGTCCCTTACGCTCACCTTCTTGATTTTTATGGATGATAGACGTATATCGCCGTAGGAGTTTGGAGCTGCAAAATCTTCGTTGGTCTTGCAATACTCTTACACTCATGCCATGGCTAGGCCGCGTGAACCTGCGTGTGTCGCGGACCGCATGCAGACATGTAGCTTGCCTTCTAACTTTTTTAAACTCACGACAGGTTAAGTCAATCTCTAGTTAATTTCTTATAGGGACTTAATTATTTATTGTACTAGCATTTATTATGGGCCTTATAATTTATTTGATTTAATTGAGATAACGTTGGGTCAAACCCAATTAAACCCAACAAAAATATACTGTCCAATCTTATTAACGAGCACTGTATAACAAATTGTACGTCCCACAACAATAATGCGCGGCTATGTTTGCTACTAAAATATATATCAATTCTACGGAGAAAAAATGCGTACCGAGATTAAAGGATTGGTGTGGTTGGCCGCATCACGCAACACCCGACTTGCCGGGTCACCGGCGCTGTTAAGCACCGTTACGTCTGTGTCGTGGTGAAGCTGCAAAGCAGCAACCATGTCCGGCTTGCAGTTTCTGGCAGCGAGATGCAGAGCAGTTTCTCCGCTTCCATTTAGCATGTTAATGAGGTGGCCAAGCTGCTGTAACCCCAGGATAGATTTCACAAACTCTGTATGTCCACACAGCACGGCAATGTGAAGACATGTCGAGCCGCTCGCATCGCAGTAGGGAGCATCTGGACAGTGTTCAAGAAGCTCTCGAGCAACACCACCATGGCCCTGAGATGCTGCGACACAGAGAAGAGGGTCACCGTTTGTGGAGGTTAGGTACCCCAAAGACGGATCATGCTCCAGCAGTACTGCTAGCGCGTTAATCTCGCCGTCATATGCAGCCAGGTGCACTGGAGTGTGCCTATTCTCGTTCTCCTCTATGGCTAGCCGCGGACGTGTCTCCATAACCTTTTTAACGATAGCTGAAATAAAGCAAATCAAGGGACAAAAAAGAAAAAGGTTAAGCACTCTACTACACTGCATACCATTGATGCAAGAACGTAGTGCATAACACTGGCATGCCAAGATTGTAAAAAGATTCACCACAATGCAATGCTTATTAATACTATATTCAGTTACCTAGATTTCCACTTCTGACAGCAGCATGGAGAACATTGAAGCCGAAGGCTCCTGAGTGAGCCGAATCCGGAACCTCCAGCAGCACTTCCGACAACTCTGTGAAGTTTCTCATCGCCGCGATGAACAGAGGCGACTCGCTACGCCCGTTGAGGGCTCTCGACAAGGCAGGCTCCACTTCGATCAGCTCGAGCGCGAGCTTCGTGTGTCCCCTGCGGACGGCGTGGTGCAGCGCGTTGCACCCGTGCCTGTCTTGCCTCAGGATCGCCTCGCTCAGCTGCCGCTCACGGCAGCGCCTGAGCAGAGCAGAGGCTAGGGACGCACGGCCCCTTGCCACGGCGGCCAGCAGCGGCGTCTCGCCGTCCTTGTTGACGGCGGAGAGGAGCTCCGGGGATTGGTCCAGCGCCAGGATGCTCCTGCAGAGTTCCTCGTGGCCCTGGATGGACGAGATGTGGAGGCAGGTGTTCCCCGGTGGAGTTGCCCCAAGCAGCACGCCCGGGTCATGAGATGCCAGTCGTTTCAGTGATGCAGCGTCGCCGGATGTGGCTGCTTTCAGGAGACGTCGGTCCATAGTTGCCATCCCTTCTGCACAAGATTATCAAGAACTTTTGATTTATCTGTTTATTACTACTTCACGACGACATAATCAATAGTACTGGCTAATATTCACTAGTATCTGCGTTACACTCTTAATTTAAATTATATTCCCTCAAATCCAAATTATAAGACGTTTTAGTTTTTCTATATACATAGCTTTTGCTATACACTTAAGTATAATGTGTCTAAATACATAGTAAAAGTAATATATCTAGAAAAATCAAAACATCTTATAGTTTGGAATGGAGAAAGTATAGGTTTGTAACCAAGTAGTATAATAAAATATTACCTCCGTCGGTTAAAAAAAAAATACCCCCCTCCATTCCAAAATTAATCAAGTCCTAAATCACCCTATGTCAGTTTGACAAACTTTATAGTGAAGAATAACATTATTTATGATACCAAATAAGTAGATTATAAAAATATATTTAATGGCGTATCTAGTGATGCTAATTTTTTATGTCACAAGCATTGATGGTCTTTCTATAAATTTGGTTAAATATAAAATAGCTTAACTTCGGACAATTTTGTCTTTCTATAAATTTGGTTAAATATAAAATAGCTTAACTTCGGACAATTTTTAGAAGTTGATTTATTTTGGAACGGGAGAGTATACTAGTATCAAGTAGTAGTATTTAAACATTGCAATGATTTTGGCAAAAGTATTGTTTCATATCATTCTTTGGATCATTTCTATGGAGGCAATGCCTTTGATCAGAGTGTAAGGCCAGTCTTAATCGAAGATTTCATCCATCTTTTTCTAAGATGTGGCAGTCCTAAAACAAGGACATGCAACAACATCTCTCAATCCAAAGTTTCATTCACTGTTTCATATGCCATCTATGGGCTATAGCATTTAATTCTTGAATGGTGTTGTGATCAAATATGCTATATAAACAATATAGTCCCTTGCATACTATATACATATAAATTAAGTAGAACAACAACAACAACAACGGGAGTTTTTTTGGGTCTCATCTCCACACTAGACGCTAGGTTTTTACGGGAGTCTCACCATGCCTAATCATAACCCTCCTCCTTCACCAGGGCTTGGGACCTGCTACGCTAAGACACCATAGGCCCCCCAACACAGGCGGAGTTATACATATAAATTAAGTATTAGCATAAAAATGTCAAAAGTTTAATTTACTTCAATATTCAAAGAGAATATATAATAGAGTCGCATATGCAAAATAAAATACATATAGCGTATGGTAAATATAGGATGTGC
>JAKNSH010302918.1:0-18354 GCA_027790015.1 Cymbopogon flexuosus
AACACGTCGGAGACGTCGGCCGGGGAGGAGGCGGCCGCGGTGGTGCAGCCGCAGCCGCAGCCGCAGGCCCAGCCGTCGGCGGACGCGGCGCGTCGCAAGCGCAAGCGGCGGCGGCAGCAGGAGCAGCTCAGCGCGTCGGCGTCCTTCTTCGAGCGGCTGGTGCAGCGTCTGATGGAGCACCAGGAGAGCCTCCACCGGCAATTCCTAGAGGCCATGGAGCGGCGCGAGCGGGAGCGCGCCGCGCGGGACGAGGCGTGGCGGCGGCAAGAGGCAGACAAGTTCGCCCGCGAGGCCGGAGCGCGCGCGCAGGACCGCGCCAGCGCCGCGGCGCGCGAGGCCTCCATCATCGCCTACCTGGAGAAGATCTCGGGCGAGTCCATCACTCTCCCGCCGCCGGCACCGCCCGCCGCGGCTTCCGGCGACGACACGAGCCAGGACCTGACGGCGGCCGGCAAGGAGCTGGTGCCGTACGACGGCGGGGACGCGATGACGGCGCCCGAGGGGGTCGTGGGGTCGCTGCACCTGAGCACGTCGCGGTGGCCCAAGCACGAGGTGGAGGCGCTGATCCGGGTGCGGACGGGGCTGGAGGGGCGGTTCCAGGAGCCCGGGCTCAAGGGCCCGCTGTGGGAGGAGGTGAGCGCGCGCATGGCGGCGGCGGGCTACGGCCGCAGCGCCAAGCGCTGCAAGGAGAAGTGGGAGAACATCAACAAGTACTTCAAGAAGGTGAAGGAGAGCAACAAGAAGCGGCCCGAGGACTCCAAGACGTGCCCCTACTTCCACCAGCTCGATGCGCTCTACCGCAACAAGGCGGCGGCGCTCAGCTCCTCCTCCGGGGCCGGATCAGCCGCAGTGCACGCCAACGCATTGCCGGCACCGCAGCCGCAGGAGACGGTCACGGTCATCACGGCCGCGGCGCCCATCTCACAGACGCCGCCGCCTCCGGCACAGCCTTCGCCGTCCCACCACGCGGCCAAGAACGCCGGCGGCACCGCCAGCAACGCGGCTGCTGGCACCGGCACCGGCAACGGGAACGGCGTCGGCGCGTCAGAGCACGGCTCCAGGGGCATGCAGACGCAGCCGAGCAACGGCAACGTTGCAGCCAGCAGCAGGTTTGTCGTCGGCGAAGGCGGCGGCGCGGCCTCGGTGGCGAAGAAGGTAAGCGAGTCATGAGCCTCACATTCACATACCACACATGCATGTGCGCTCTCGGTGTGGCCATAGCTAAACTGCGCCGTACATGTGGTAGCTGCTGTTCGTTTTGGTGATCCAATGCTGATTGCATAACGCTGCACATTTAAAGCCAGAGGACATCATGAAGGAGATGATGGAGCAGAGGCAGCAGCAGCAGACGCAGGCGGTGGTCAGCGGCTACAACAGAATCGACGGCGCGGACAGCGACAACATGGACGAGGACGACGACGAGGGCGACTACGACGATGACGACGACGACGACGAAGACGACGTCGACGGCAACAAAATGCAGTACAAGATCCAGTTCCAGCACCAGCAGCAACAGCACCACCAGCCGCCGCAGCATCCGAACGCCGCCGTCAGGCCGAACGCCGGCGCCGGCGGTGGCAACCCGCCGCCCAGCACCGCCACTCCCAGCACGGCTGCGGCCCCGACAACAACAGCCGGATCTTTCTTGGGCATGGTCAAGTGATCGATGCAGCAGCATTATTCACCCCGGTGACGACTCTCATTCCTCCTCCTCCTCCTCTTCTCCATGGCTTCTTTTCTCTCTCTCGCCTGTGACATTTGTATCTACCTACCTGTCGCCTCCATGCTCGTCCATATCTCTACACCTCAAAACCTAAAATCACAAGAACAATTCCCCTCCTCCATGCTCCGGCAATTCTCCAATCCTCATGCACGTAGCAACACCTCGATCCATGTCGTCGTGGCTGCATGCTGCCCACCCTCCTATTTCTTGATTCGTTGCTGTGTTAATTACAGTGGTCGCCTCCTCTTAGATGGTACAGTACAAAAAATATTGGTGGTGATGTGGTTATTTATTATTGAATTGTTGTGGTAATTAATAAGAACCCTCAAGCTTGGGGTGTTCACGGAGAGGTTGAATTGATGCGGTGAAAATGGCACGTGAAGGGTAATAAGAGATCGATCGCGCGGTTAAAAGAGACCATGGAGACAAGGTGACAAAAAGGGGCAGATGACGCAGTGGGTGTGTTTCAACTGTTACTCTCCGGTAAATTTTGTGCATGCGGCTACTACTCTACAGTGGGGTAGTTTGTTGCAAAAGGAGCAGTGAAAAAAGAAATTGGAAAAGCTTGCTTGTCATGTGGCATGAAGAATAGCCAGTTTGATGCATGCGGGAATTTTTCTTTATCCTTGTTTTTTTCCTTTCATTTTTCACCATTTCTTTTATGTTCTGCAACAAGTAAACTGTCCATTAAGTATTACCTAAGTTTTTCTTTCTTTCTTTCTCAAACTGTTGTTACTAAAATTACAGTGTATACTTGAGAAATATTATATGTTAAAATTCTTGCTATTATATATAGTATCGTAATTGCTTTCAAGTGGGATTTTATATGTCAACTGTGTGCCTTTCATTAAAATGCGCATCAAGTCCATTGCGTACGATAAAATTACATCTATTCAGTTCTGATTATGCTCTACTACTAGTAAGATCCAGTCTGTCATTTATTTTAATTTTTGGAGTTTAAATCCAGCAAGGGATCTCATATTGAATATTAAATTATTAATACTAACATGCTAAGATTGGTATACCTATGAGAGATTGCCTTCACATGCATGTCAAGATTATTATACCACATGAGGAGGTGAAGTCACACATTTTAAAACCAAAAGGAATCAGATAAACAATAATGGGCTATACTGCAACTTTAAAGCTCATGCATATAGACATGAAAAAATAGATGATACTCAAAAAATGTCAAGCAAGGTACAAATAGGAAAAAACATTCCAAATTATTAAAGTTCGATCATGATTCTATGATATTAAGTCTACATAATATCTATAGCAAATGTACCCAACATATTTACACAACTTGTTTGTTGAAACAAAGGACGAGCCCTATCTAAACTGTGGATATTTCCTCATACTTGTAAGATTTACTCATTTACAGCAAAAATCTTATCAAATTCCTGCATTTCGCCGCATGGTTCCAGAATGATATGTACTGGTGAAGTCAACTTTCAAATCTCTGAAATTAGACCCATTGCTTATCAAAGATAATTCAAACCATGGAAATAGCTTATGGGTTAGAAAATACCAAGCAAGCTATAAATTGGTGATTTACAATTAGTTGAAAAATGCAGTTCTTACGATATGGAGCACTCGTATTTTTTTTAAAAAAAATGTAAATTTGCCTGCTTACAAAATTTTCTTTATGAGAAACAAAGTATGAGACCAATTTGAAACGCGGAACTTTCCTCTGTATTGTAGGAATTGTTTTGTGGCGTTGATGATACTGTTACAATACTAAGGCCCATTGTGTACAGTTTCCCTTAATAATCAAATATATGATTCATTGTGTGGATGGTGTTTATACCAAACAAAAAAAAGGCAGGATGGTTTATCAAAAATAAAAAGAAGATATTTTCGTAAAATTGGGGTTCTCACAAGTCACAATGTAAAAATTGACCGTATTAACTAATTACCATGTTTTGGATGTGAACCAAGCCTGAGCTATCTCTTATATACGACGGTTGACAACACACCTAAACCCCTCAATGGACAAAACACAAAGGATGAGATATATATAAGTTATATTCATATTGCCACTATTGGTCGCAATTTAGTCATTATTCCCAACTCGAAGGCCAACTCATCACATGGTAGGTAGGTAACCTTGTTGAAAAATCTCCTCACCTCCTCTCCTCTCCGTAGCTATTTGAAAGCCTAGGTCAATGTAGGATATGACAACAAACAGGAAAAAAAAAATTAAAAGCTTGGCTCTTCATGATCGATTAACTAGCTAGCAATAATAATCACTTGAAACTATTTGATCGATTAATTTGCTCCTATGGTACACTAGAATTAGTAGTACGTCATCACGTACTCGAAATACTCCACCTACAGTATACTCCTGTACTATGAATAAACGACGGACGAATAAATATTCCTTTGTTACCTCGAGATGCCTCGGAGTCGGCGCCAGGGCGTCCATTTGGCAAGCATACAAAATTGGTTTGGGGGTCAGTCACTCAGAGTCAGGTGCAGCCTTGCCTTGGCTGGCTGCTGGCTGCGGCTGGGGATCCGTATAGAAACGGTTGGAGCGTGGGGTGGCGTGTCTGCCATAGAAAGTTAACAAAAAAAAAAAAAAGGCCGCTGTGGGATCGACGCCCCCTGTTAAAATTATGTGGGGGAACGTGGTGGAGTGGTGGCCGCTGCAGCTAGCAGCAGCCCGGCCGCGCGCGTCGCAGTAGTACGAGTAGTGGCCACTGCTGGCCGGCCGGCTGCTGCTGGCCATGCACCGTAGCCCAGACGGCCGGCCGGCCAGCGGCCGAGCCCCCCACGGACAGACGGGTGCCGTCGTCGCGTGCTGCATCGTCACATCACACGCATCGGCTTGCTGGAGTAGACAGCAGAGTATGTACACAGCTAGTAGACGACCGCGCAACCGCAACTCTCGGCAAGCAAGCAAGCATGATACACATACACGTAGGATGTACGTACTACACTGACGATCGAGATGCCTCTGCCTGCCCACCATGACGACATGTACTACTGGTCTACTAGAAGTACCCACTGCTGCTGCGGCACCTTCTTGCTACAGTGTATCTACGTGAAGTCGTAGCTCATGACACTTCAACAGTTCCTCTCTCTCTAACACACACTCATCATACTGTGTCTATATACGGAGTAGGTCCCCCTCTCTCTTTCCCCTCTCTGGATTCTGGAATCAGGCCGGAGGTAGTGGTGTTTCCCTCTCCCTCTCTCTCTTCTGTCTCTGTGCTTGGGCAATTAGCATGAGAAGGGAGGGCACAAGGCTCTACTTTCTTGTGGCCGCAGTCTGAATGATGCACATGGGGAGGTGAGAAAGGTACAGGTAGTAGTAGAGGAGGAGGAGTAAAAAAAAAGAAGAAGAAGAGGGAGGCCAGGGAGCATGGTCCATGGTAGGGATTAGACGACAAGTCCAGAGGACCGGAGCCCACGTTACATGCGCCCTGCTTCCCATTTTGTACCCCCTTTTATCTGTTATTTTAATTTTTACCACTTGTATTGACTTTTCTCTCCTGGCTAGCTAGTTATCTAGCTCTTGTCACGGTTAAAGTCTCCAATCCAGTGACAAAGTAGGCCATCAGCTAGCTAGAATGCTACTAGCGCTCTAGACAAAGTCCAATTCCCCCGTCCAATTTTATTTCTAAAGAAAAAGAGAGGGGGAGAGATAAAGTGGCAATAATGCAACCTCTTGCATTGATCCGTGCAAAATGTAAATTCGCACATGCCACTCATGATGAGCTATGCAAGCTAGCGTACCTCTTTGTACAACAACACGTACTACGTAGGAGTACAACATGTAGCAGCAGGCCGGCCAGCAGCTGCAGCTAGCACGCTCTCACACAACAACCGTGTCCGGCCGTGTGCCACTCACTCCAACACCACCGGCAGCTTTTCTAATGATTAGAAAAGGTAGCTGAGCCAGTGCCCGGCCCAGGTGAGCATGCACACTTCACAGACCTCAACGCAAGAACCAACTGATCGAGCGAGAGGAGGAATCGAGGGACATTCCGAGCCCAGTAAAAATTTCCCCTTTTCGTTCTCACTCGCTCCTTCCATCGTCTGTGTGCCACTGACAGAGCGGGAGGAGCTCAGCTGTGCAAATGCATGGCAACGGCAAACTCTCATGCAGACGCAGACGCAGGCGCAGGCGCAGGCGCAGGCGCAGGCGCAGAAGATTCTCATCCAGCAGCCCCAGTGCAGGCAGGTACGCGTACGAACGACGGCGTACGCAGGGCCATGCATCAGCAGTAAAAGATGCGCGTAGGTGGTGAAAAGCTACGAATTCACTGCGCGGCAGCATGCATGTGCGGTGACTCCACGCTTCACGAGGCGCTGTTACTCGCGGTCGAGGGCGGGGCAGCGCTAGTAAAAGCCTCGACGAGCACTGGCTACACGAAAGCGCCGCCGCTACACGGGATTTTTTTTATCACGGGCCTTGTTTAGTTTCTAAAATTTTCTTCTAAATTTATTATAAAAAAAAAAATTTCCAATCACATCGAAATACCGGTATATGCATAGAGTACTAAATATAGATGAAATTAAAAACTAATTGCACAGTTTGATTGTACTTTGCGAGACGAACATTTTAAGCCTAAATAATCAATGTTTGGACAATTTTTACCAAATACAAATGAAACGCTACAGTGCTACTACAGTAGATTTTGCCAACTTTGGACATCCAAAGTTTTGGCATCTAAAGGTCATGGTGATGTCGACGACGATGACGACTGCCGAATGCCGCTGGCATGCATATAGTGCACTGTAGTACTGTGAATCGCACGTCCTTTGTTAATTTTTTTATCTATTACTCTACATACAAGCAGTACTGCATACAAGGCTACTCTAATTTGCGTGGTACACATTGGCTTTAGTTTGCGTGGTATGCAGTGCATCAAGGTTTACCCATGTGAATTCTTAATACTTGTATTAGACAAGACTAATTAGCCTAGGCTCGAAATGGAACACGAAAAATTCTAATTTACTAACAGAGACTGGTCGCGCATGGCGCTACCTCCTCAGTGCGCGACCTCGCCCACCACACCACGACGACCCCCTATTCTTCTCCACGTCCAGCGGCCTTAGAATGGGTTTGACAAAAAAGTCAAGGTGACCTGGTGATGAGGAGAAACGACGACACCCAAGTTGGAGCGGGGGCAAACACGGCTATATATGGCAGGCGGCTTAACGTGTCAAACCATACGAATGACCTTTTAATTTTACGTCTCGTAGCTAGCTACTCCAATCGCAAAATAAAATTAGCTGGCTACTCCTACTTGCATGTTTTTGTAGAAGCTTCTGATATACAGTAGAATAGAAATGAACTTGTTGTCAAAAACTAGAAATACGTACTTGCGCCAGCAGTTACCTAACTACCTACTGCAAGCATCAGAAATCGTACCGGGCAGCACAGAGAGAGCGAGCAGGCGCGTATGGCAGGGAAAAGTACGATTGCCCGCGCTCACGCATGCCAAGACTTTTGAGCGTTTCCCAAACATCCATGCGCTCTCGACATATGACTAGTAGAGTGGGATACACCAAACTCTGTTGGATCTATCTGTACTCAAGGTGAGGAGTGCATGCTGTGCATTTACCAATTACCACAGTGCAAAGCATGTTCTGTATGCAGGGGTCGATCCCGATCTATCACTCACTTGAAAGCAGGATCCGATCCATCACGTGACCAGTACGTAATTTTTTGCGTTTTTGCTAGATCTCGATCTTAACTCCAATGCACAATTTTCTAAATAAAAGAAAAACAACCTCCAGCCATGATTCACTCCCAGGGTTTTTAATCGATATTGAAATGACCCCCCTTCGTAGTGAGCAAAATAAAAATATTGAAATTAAAATACATCTATTGTAATACTGGTTGCACAAAAACGGCACTAGTGCTATCCTTGGTGCACAGCAATCTGCTATTTTGACACGTTGTTATTGGGGGAAGAAGTCTTATTCAAAAATTTAATCGCAAAATGACTATACGTTGCATTCGGATAATTGTGGTCTCAATGGTTAGGTGGTGATGTTTAATTGGAGTCAATGGTTTAGTTAATCCATGGATATCTGTAGTTTTTTTTTTTTTTGAGATTACACAGTACAACGCAGACGCTCAATATGCACGCACACTAACCCTTATGAACACACGTACGCAAACCCTACCCATATGAGCACCTCTGAAGGACTGGGCCGGCAAATTTTGAAGTTCACGAAGTCACTACAGGCGCCTCGCTGTCGACGGGGATGTCGCCTATCACTTAATGCGTAGCGCCGGAAAATCCTAGAAAAATCCCAGAAAAAGGTGCGAGCACCAGGATTTGAACCCTGGTGGGTAGGTTTCACCACAAGGAACCCAACCAGCTGATCTATGATCAGTTCGCCATGGATATCTGTTGTTAATTGCCAAGTGACCACCCCGCTTTTGTTTAAATGCCTCAGGCAAAGCTAATTCCTAATTAGGTAATAGTGACACACATATGAATGCATTGCATACATATTATTGTCACTACGCTAAACTAGCATCTTGTCAAAGTGTTAAGCTCATAGTCAGTGAAGAGTTTCATTGTATTGCTTTCAAGGCTACCACGTCATATATAGGATGAAATGAAACATGAATGAAAAATCCAACTTTCAATGCATAGTTTTATTCTATTGTTTCATAAACATTCAATTCTATGACTCATAAAGAGTTTTGTAGTACGTTGTGCCAAGAGAATTTTAATTATCCTCATTAAACTCACCTATTCTCTCTTTTCATAAAAATATTGTCATGTCATAAAAATGCCTATACGGTAGGACTATCAAATGCAAATGAGACTCATGAAAATAATGTCCACGCTGAGAGTAGTCTAAGGGCCTATATATTTTGTTTCAACTTCATATTGCGAAGTTAAAGACTGCCTGAGAATCTCAATTGTATGATTATATTTGTTTCATTTGGCAACTTGGATTGTGAGAAAGATGGAATGCATTTTTCACACTACTACCTAACAGATTTGTGAGGTGGCTAGCCTAGCCATACCTCTATTTATTTGTCTATACATAATGGTTTACAGAGATGTCTGGAAACATGAGACTCCTCTATAAATCAATTTCTAGAGGTCGCTCGAAATCTAACCATCTCTAGAAATCACAAATCAGGTAAAATTAGCAAAATAGAGATTATTTCCAGAAATCACAAATTCCAAAAAAAATAGCAAAAAAGTTATGGAATTCCCCACAAGGGAGGTCCAATCGTCGTGAGACTCTTGCGCATATAGTTAATAGAGTTCAAACAAACTTGCGACCGATATATGGCATCGCATGTGTAACTCCCATAACCGCTCCACCTCAAATTCAATTGCGATTGAATGAATAATATTTTCCTTTTGCACTGTTGCTAGCTATTGTAATGCATATTTGAGGCCCTAAACCACTTTAAATGGAAAAAGTCACAGCTACAAAGTTTTAGATATTATCTAGTACCACCACTGTTGTCAACTAGTAATTTATATGTGTATATCTGAGATCTATAACTTCGGCTTTTGTCGTTTCTGCGTCCAAGATCATTAAAAAGTTGAATTCGAAATTGTGAGGACTCCAAACTGAATTTTGGGATCGATTGTTTCGAATGAAAAAGTTATCAACACAATATTTTTTGGTCTTTTTGAGTACTGTAACTTTGGATTTGGTCATGATTTCTCCATCTGAGGTTGTTTGAAATTTTTAAAAATAAATATAAAAATATGAGGACCTCTAACATAATTTAAGGAATTTAAATGTTTTCAAATGAAAAGGTTGTAAACTACATAAAGTGATAGGTCTCTTTGAGATATACAACTTTGATATAAAGTTTGTCTTCATTCGACTTCGATCGAGATCGAGCCGTCTCTACAAATCTGGTGCCTATATTGTAATAAGGTTTTTTGAGTAGAATTAGTTGCAGTTGGCTAGCTAGTTGACTAACACCTAGTTGAAGAGTTGGCTAAAAGATTAGCCATCCCATTTGATTCACTATATATAGCTAATTTGGCTAACTTTTTGCTAGCTAGCAAATTAGCCCTTGTATCAAATAGTGCCTTAAGCAAACCAGATACTCTATAATCTGTAATCTATACCCTTAACACTAGACATATGCACGCATGTTAGCATATGGATGTCGGCGCGAAGCTAACCATCCGAAAGAGTAGAGTACGGGTAATGGGTGGGGGAGGCATCAAGAGCGCATCATCATGCGTCCTAGGGTGACAAACCGGTAAAGAGGGAAAAGGGCATCGTCCCTTGTGCAAGAAAAAGGTGATGTTAAAATGATTGGGTCGCAACGCAACGCAAATGATAAGATCGGATCAGAGCGGGAGCATGGAGGCGGTACAAGTGTGCAAGACTGGATTTCTTAATGGCTTTGCGTTACGCCGCCTGACAGCGACACCATGATGTGCCAGTTTCTCCTTTGATCGATCTGCTATTATATATAAATAAATAAATATATATATATACATATATGTTAACTCTACACTACACTGACACACGGCACATATATAAACAAGAGACCTCCCCGGAAAAGTTGCGGCTTTTCCACTGCAAGCACAGCACGGCTGAATGGAGCGGAAGCAAAAATAAAGGAGCCGCCTGGGCTGGTTGCAGGCGTATGTGAAAAAAAGAAGAGAGCTCCCTGCGATGCCGGGAGCGGGAGAGCTATGCGTGTCGTGTTCTGTGGTGTCAGCGTCACACAATGACACAGATAAAGCAGCATGCTGTTGATGAGGCTGAGGTTACTTGTGCGAGCGTGCGTGCATGGCAGCATCAGTAAGCACCGGCCAAGAATTTTACCGAGGGAAGGCATGCAGAAGCAAATAACTATATAAACATATATAAGTGCAAACAGTTTTAAAACAGACTATTCAAAGTTTGGTCAGTACTATGTGAAAGCAACGTTGACAATTAAATTCGTTATCGAAAAGGGAAACTAACCATTTTTTGAAAGTCATAAGGAAAACATTCAATCCTGTTGTAGAGTTTAATAACCTCGGATTCTAACAGCAATAATGATCAGTAGCGATTTCGACTCTTCAGGGACCGGCCAGGCCACGTCATATAAGATTAAACGACACATTCTTACACACCTGACCGGAGAGAAGAGCGACTGTGCATGGTCCACCATCGCAGCAGCACCTACTGCGTACCGGTGAGCCACGGTGATCGATGATGGTCCAGCTAAACACGTATATGTATGGTCCCGTGTTGCTGGAGACCATCTAAGCATCTTTTTTTTCCCCCTCTTCGTGGCTTTGTTTGTCCTCTTCAAGCTTTCAAGTAACTAATCAAGCAGAAACCATCCATGATTGCAAGATGAAACCGCTAATCTAGCACAGCTTGTGGCTTGTGCCGCTGGACCACACACACAGGGTTAGCCACAAGCCTCGCGTACCTCCGATATCGAATCACATGCCGAGACGTGACTCCTAAGCTCGCCGAATAATTAGAGCTTGCCCCTGAAGGAAGTGATGAATAGCTTCCCAGCAAATCAGAGCCTGGATCCCTGTCCTTTCATCCTCCTCTTCGCCCAAGTGCAAAGTTAATCACAGATTAAGCTGGCGTTATTAGGGGAAAGGAAGCTTCTTTCTTGGAAGGAAAAGACAGTACTGCACTGGCTTTACGCTGTGTGCCTGGGAGGACCATTTCTGTTGCAGCAAACCTTCAAGATTTGTTCTTGTCCAAGTCAGGAGCTGTCATTGGCTCGACATGTTAACCTTTGCCAACTGTCGGGCCCTCCATAATCCCTGCCCTTGTGTGGTTGTACAAAGCTATATGGTGCACTACAACTCTTAACCTTTTGAAGCGGCACCTATCCAGCAAGTGAGGTTAGGACCAACTGTTGACAACAATGCTTCAACGCTCACAATCAAAGTGAGCCAGCCAATTTGGCTGGCCCTGTGTGGAGTTGTACGCGCGATTATACAGGTCTCTTGATGCCATCAGAATATATGTAGTAGATGCTTGCACTACAATATCTGGCACCACTAACCAGGATGACACAGTGGTTGCAGCGCAACCATAACAATCTGGCATAGAAATGTTGATGTACCTCACCCAACGTTTCCCAGAAAAGTGCTGGATTGGTGCCACTAGGCGACGGTGACCAAATTGCAGAGCTGACCATTGGCATGGGAACTAACCAGACACTGACGTACAAGTATATCTGAGCTGGACCAAAGCAATTCACCAAACTCAAAGATCAGCTTTGATCTCCAAGTGGTTACTGCCTTCGACACCTCTGAAGTTTCAAACTCACAGAATTTGGTCGTATCCAAATGAAGGCATCCTGCCCATGTGACCATCAGAGCTGTGAGCTTCCTTCTGGTTGGGGTTAAAAGTGCCACTCTTCAATGTTATCATGGTTTTACTGCAAAGATTCCCCATGGTTTCACAAAAGGTACCATCACCTAAAGCATGCACTTGAGTGAGATTGTCCTTACAGAGCAAACACAAAGCAACCAAAATGTCATACTACCAGTCTGAAGTCCACTTCACCTGAATTTGCTTAGTTACTGGTAGGGTGAGGTGAATATTTCTGGTGCACTACTCTGGTAGTCAATCATGCATGCTTAATGATTCAGTGAGCGAACCACAGCTGCAGGGCATCGGTATACATAATTTAAGCAATGAGTAACAGTCGCTGGAAACATGTACAATCTGTTCTCCATGTCCAAAGCACTCAAATCCTCACCTGCAACTCCAACCTGAGTTTGAATAGGAAACAATAATAGAACGGCAAGTTGTCCAAATACCTAAAACTCGAAGCTGAGTACAAGGTAGTTTTTGAGGAATCAATTTGATTCCCTTTGTCAAAAAGCCAAACTCAACAAAGTATCACATCTCAGGAGAATGAATTCTCTTCCACTGTGCCACGATGATGACTGCCAATCAGAACATGATCTGCAAAAGTCAAATTGAAAAAAAAAAAAAAGAAAGGAAATTGTAAAGCTTCCATTTCTTTTGGTTGCTAATATAGGCAGGAAAAGTGTAGGAGATGAAAGTTGAAGTGGCGGGATTATGAGTTGTTGGTAGTTATTCCCTTGCCAGAGGGGTCCAGCCAATAGTGAAAGCTATACACAAATACACACTAGCAACATGGAGCGACATGGCTCCCATGTTATCCCGTGCAACCCCTGTTCCCACTTGTGCCCCTCCCGTTGCACATGGCCCTGTAACCAACCATTCCACCACTAGTTAACATTGCCCGGACCCCCTTTCCATACAGAATAATTATCACCACCTTCCTTCCTCCGTTCCTTTGTACCCTGTACTTCTGTAATCAAACAGTGCTTCATTTTAAGTAATGGCATGGTGCGGCAATATTCTCTACTACAAAAAACGAAATTAGTGAGGCCATCCGGCTTACATGAACTATTGCTTGCACTAACTGGCCTTGTTATGAACAGGATCTCACTATAGAACATGAAAGTTCAAAGCAAGACTATCCATGGCAAATAATTGCAATTAGGGAATCTTTAATCAGCATCCTGTACCACGTGTAGGACTTGAATTCAGTAAGTCCAGGGATGATGTTGAAGATAAATATTCCATATTGGTAGAGTCACAGTTCTTTAGAAAGCAACAGGTTTTATCATTTTTACTTTGATGCCTATCTACACCATCTTTCACTATCAAGCTAGTCATGGATGTGTCATCCTATCAAATATATTTGAACTAGAGGGCTGGGTGATTAATTAGCTAATTCCAGGATTAGCCTTAGAGCTCAAAAAGGAATTGAACACCACAGCGGGAACTGCATGATGAATATTGATGCCCTAGAAATTAGCAACGTACTGTTCGCTGATGGGAACATATGAGCATATAAATTCTAGCAACTTTCCAGCCATACGAGTGGGTTGGCCTTTGAGGGGTCACTTTCACAAGCCATACTTACAGTTGCACAACTTTGGTGGTGATAATTCAAACTTGGAGCTAGATAAGAAATTGTAGAGCCTACATGTATCCATTAAAGGAAACCTTTTGATAATTACTGCATAGACCAGAACAGGAAGATTCTCACCAAGTTGGGCTGAATGGATTGATATAGCATAGTTCTGATATGAGCCAAACAATTTCTCAAACAGAAGATGCCAGTCACCTGAAATAAACATTTGGATTGAAACCATTGAAGTATAAGCTGTTTTCCTTAGAACAGAATGCCATATGAAATTTGAATGAATCATAGTAAACATGCCATCATATCGAAGAGAATAATTGCATCTGATCATTATTATCTGGCTTGACAGTTTACAGGTCGGGTGTTCCTAAATTTTGTACCAGATGCTTGGCATTCAGAACAGAATACAGGAAGCAGTGAGCACCATTATATTAGAATGAATGTATAATTGGTTCTAATGAAATTAGTAGGGATGTCTTGAAGAGATCACAGTAAGCACAGGATGTCTAGTCACTCAACTTGCTGGATAAGAATCAAAGTCCAGAAACTATTAAACTTAAGTTTCACAGTCATCTTCCTTATCCTATGTTATACACATGTCACATCAAACAATACAGCCCACCCTTTCAATCATAGTCAAAAGGATATATCTTTCAAATAATTTATCATTGCTTCACCCGACATAACTTGCATTATGTACCAAAGACTACATAAGCTGCTTTACAAAAGAAGGAAGCAATACATGTCCTATAACAATTTGACTACCAACCTAAACAATATTGGATGTGATATGGTGCAAGCTGCGTACGATGACAGAAGGATTGTTCAATATAATAGAATAATAATCCACTCACATCAATGTCATTAATCAGCATCTCAGAAAGAGTTCTAAATGTTAGAAGTTGCATAGTAGCATTCTTAATTATACTACCACTGATTTGCAGGTCTACCTAAAGCATTGAAAACAATGATATATCCACTAGCGGACCCAGGGCCCAGCGGCCCTGGGCCTCCGCCTGGGCTCATCGCTGTTGGACACACTAAATTTAATTAGTGTGCAGTCCATATACAAAGGGTTAGACCTACTCATCTGCATAGCCCACTAAACCGCCTGGGCTCCTAAAAAAGGCTCTGGGTCTGCTACTGATATATATCTACCTAAACTCTATAGAACTCGCACCCCTTTCTGGATATTACTTCAGAGAAGCTAGTGGCATATTTTCCTTGTTCTTTTCTTTTATTAAAAAAATACTGAGTTAAGCAAAAACCTTTTTTTCCTGATAATTATATCGTTTATGATGTACTGAGTGTCAGAAAACAAAACCATGGAATGGATAAATCATTTACTCAAACTCATAAGCTTGTTAGACTAAGGAGGAACAGCAAAAGCGATTGAAGTATTAACTTGGTTTTAGTTTTCCATAATCCTTTTCTGAAGATCCGAGATTCATTCCAGGTAACCACCATATATTGGGTCATTGGGTGGCATATGCTTGCGCCAGCAGCATCCATGGAGCAAAGAGATTACATAGCTAATGCAGAGAGCATCAATACAATGATATTTGGGTCAAATGTTGCTGTATGTTACTTGGACGGTGAGGAAGCACCGTAATTGCTGCATCTTTGACAGAGAATGGTTAGAGGGCCAGGTGGTATTGAGAGAAATGACCAAGCAAGACCAGCTTTGCCCTTTGGGTGCTGGCTAAAGCATACGAGTTGGGGCTTTACAGCAGTATTACTAGGCCTAGGCAGTTGTGATTTGTAACAGGTGCACACGGGGCATTTCTACCTTCAATATAATGGTTTGTAGCTCTCATGTGTGTTTGAGAAAAACAAAACAAAACTATGGAATCCATCATATTTATCTTTAATTGATGCACTGGCAGGAGCTCTGCCTTTTAATTAAGAGTTTCTAAGAAATCCATCATATTTATCAAAACTCATCAAAGCCCACTGTGCCAATAACAAAACAATTGTCATTACAACAGTAAAAGAAACAAACACAAAGAGGCAGAAATTTCAATGGCAAGGTATTATGAAATTATCACCACGGAAATAAAAACCACAAACATGAATAGTAGTATAATTCCAGTTATTTGCGATCGATAATTCTATATTATACTTTCTATGAATTATCAAGTGTAGCTGTACACAATAAAATGTTTCAGAGTCGCCAAAGTGACAGAAAAGAAACGGCTAGCTAGTGTTTAGCCCTAGACCTGATCAAATGTCGGATCAGGTCGGTTTCATGTTGTGTCGAGAAGAAAATGTTGGGTCAAAATCTTTGGCCCAAGCCCGACCCAACGCACTGGTGGGTCATGTCGGGCTATTTCTCTTGTTTTTCCTACTTTGGGTCAGGTCATGGGTTGAAAACCATGACCCACACCTGATAAAGGCCAAGTCGGGTTGGTCAGGCTCAGGCCCCTAGTCCATACGACTAGCAGTAGGAGATAAACATAGCACCAAATATGATAAGTTTGCTGCCACGTGGAGGTTTTGGTTGCTTAGAGGTGTCCCCTTTAGCTGCTAGTTGTGTCACTATGATGGCTGTTTCTTTTAGTACTCGTCATAAATCGTTTGTATGTAATTATTTAATTGTGAACTCTTGTTGCTCCTTGTGAGAGTAGTTTTACAAGGACTGCATTGATTTTGGTAAGCCTAGGCTTGCTAAGACCATACACTGTAACTTTCTATTCCTCTCGGCCCTGCTTGGTTCCCAGGAATTGTGACAAATTGAAAAATAATCTAATAATAATAAAATGCGAAACATTCTAGATTTTGGTTTCAAACAAAGCTAAGCCAAAGCCATCCATCCATCAATCAGCACAACAACAGGTGAACCGCATAATGACCAGACCAGAGGTGGGCGATACAATCACAGCCGGATACGAATGCCACACAATGCGGCCACAAGACCAGCGCCGCGCAATCATCAGGAAGACGGGAACTGTAAGCTTGAGGCACCCGCGGGCCGAGACGAAAGCTGAGGAGGGGATGGAATGGAACGCACCAGGGGTCGCAGGGAGAGAGGGAGCACCAGTCCTCCCGCCCCTGACGGCGGCGGCCGCTAATGGGGAGGTTGGGGCGTCTCTCCTCCTCGCCAGCTCGCTGCTCGCCTGCGCGCGCGCGCCGGCCGTGGGATTGGATTGGGGCTTTGGTTGGGGATGGCGGCGCCAGCAGGCAGCAGCACCAGCACACGAGCACGAGGGAACCAGATCCTCTAAAGTCGTACGGCTCGACTTTTTTTTTTTTTTACGCCTCTCATCTGGGTACGGCTCGACTTTACTCTCCAGTCACTCGTCTGCACCGTTCGATCTGCATCCAAGTGTGAAGGAATTCCACCGTGAAACCAACAGACACTGTAAACAAAGCAAGCCTGTAGCCGGCCCATACAGGCCCAATGGCTACCATCCGGTGACTCGCTAACTCCCTTTCTAACTTCGTTGCTGCGCCTCCGTGATCGGCCGTCCCGCCGCCCCCGACGTTCAGCGCCGCGGCGAGCCAGCGTCCCCGGCGTGCTCCCCAGCGTGGCCCCGGCTAACCAGCGCCCAAGACTTCTGGTCCGCGACGGCCTCGCCCCCGGCCGGTGGCGCTCCTGGCTGGCGGCGTCCCAGTCAGTCGCGCTCGCGCCCCCCGGAGGCCGGCGAGCCAGCGTCCCGGCGTGCTCCCCAGCGATCCAGCGCCCCAGCCTTCTGGTCCGCGACGGCCTGTGGGCGGCGCTACAAACTGTAATGCTTATACGATGTATGTGCTTGCTTGTTGCTATCTGAAAGGAGGTTTCAGAACTGTAATGTGTTCTCGCGTGTTGCTATCTGAACAGAATTGCAAATTTGCAATGTGCTATCAGGCCCATATATGCCTGCGTTTGTAAATTGATTTGGAATTCTATTGTGAATGCAATGCGCAAACTGGTTATTGCAATTTCATATGGTTGCACAAAAGATGTTGCTGGTTATGCAATGCACAAAATGATGCAGGCTGCAAGCTCTATTTGGCTGATTACACTTGAACCACAAAAGCAAAACTACTACTGGTCATTATATGTCATTGCAGGATAAATACTACTAAAATTCACCAATAGCACCATCTGTCACAGCTCCCTGTAAAATAAAAGAAAATTCATTCAGCATAATGACCATGTATATGATTCAGAGATGGTTGAGAGAAACTATTGGCCATGTTTATTAATAACCATGAATAGTTGAGAGAAATTATTGATGACTATATGTAATTCAGAGATCTGTTGCAGAGGCAAAGATGGATGGTTCAGGCTTTGCATTCTGTAGTGTTGTGCCATCATCGACTAACACTTCAGTTTGTTGCTCCTGATAAAAAACAAAAGAATGAAATAGTAACAATTTTACTTTTTTTTGTAACTAATACAGTTATAGAGATTAGACCTTTGAGTATTTTTCTTTTTTCTTGTCATAAACCTTCGAACCTTTTTCTTTTTTCTTGTCACACATCTTTGTATTGTTTTCTTTGTTTCTACCTCCCTTTTTTACACACTTGCGCTTCTTCTCAAACCAAGCTTTTTGGTGTTTTGAGGTTTTTGTTTCCACCTACTTTTTCTTTAGACTTGCTGTACTCAGCAGTTCATTAGTGGGAGCAATGATGGGATCAATAGGGCTTGTAAGACCATTCATTTCTTCTTCAACTTGCTTGCTGAGCATGTCAAGTGTGCTGTTTACTAATAAGGTGCATTTTGGATGGCTTGCAGCTCGATGTGCCAAATTGA
>JAKNSH010303199.1:0-13303 GCA_027790015.1 Cymbopogon flexuosus
CTCCAGTGAGCAGTGGCAGTCGCCGCGGCACGCGCGGCCACGAGAATATCTGGATCCGCCGCCGCCCGCCGGGGGATCGAATCGGAGGGTACGAAAACGAACAAGCCCAAAGTCCGCCTCGCCGTCGCTCTCGCCACGACGATGGCCCCTGGAGGAGGCGCAAGGGCCAATTGGCCCCACCGTCTCTGTCCCACTCGTGTGCGTGGGTGCCGGGGGAGATCGCCTGGCCTCTCCGGCGGTCCGGCCACGTTGATCCCGGGCGGGCGGCGCCCTGCCTCGGCTATCTTCGTCCGTCATCCCATTCGATCCATCCCGATCCGTGCTGGAGAGAGGTAAGCTAGGTAGCCCTGCTGGCTACCATATGCATGATTGCTCGCCTTTTCCGCTTCCAAATAAAGTTTGTGCGTATCCAGCGACACCCATGATGATGAACACAGCTTTTGTTTTGTTTCTAAAAAGTATGGCTGCTTTTTGTGTACTACAGTATATATGTGTGAGTGTGTGATTACACGAATTTGTTACCACAAAAATAAAGCTGATTTGAAGATAGGAACCGGCAGTAGAATTCTGAACTCAGAATGCATGGATTGAATCTCTAGTCCCATAAAACTTGATGATTTAGGATTTAGAATTTGTCCTAAAAAAAACCTGAGGAACTAGCTAGGCTCGGGCAACATCAGTTTAAGATTGTGATATCACGATATGCATGTCTCCATATGCATTATTGCTTTTAACTACTCCCTCTCTCCTAAAATGTAAAGAATTGAGAATTCAAAATTTATACCAAAATATAAGGTATTCTATGTGAGCAAGTGCTCAAAGAGGTAATATGCAAATGTAAAGAATACACAATAAGCTCTATTTTTAATCAAATTTCTAACTTTAACTAAAATTGCAAAAAAAATATCAATATTTATAACTTAAAATAGATATGATATAAAAACATATATCTCATGACGAATCAAATTGCACTTGCTTATATCACAGATATTGAATTTTTTTAACTTTGGTCAAAAACCCAAAATGATTTGGTAGAGTGCATATGCTAGAAACGCAGTCTTTTCCTGAAGAAGGAAATACTGTAGTACGAAAAGAAAATTGTCTCGGTTTTCAACTTGTGCAATGGAGTGGCACGTACTTGTCCAATAATTGAAGCCGTAGAGGAACGTCATGTGATTGTGTTGCAGGACCACTAGCCTACTCAGCTCAGCTCGCTCACTCTCACGGCTCACTGTGCCAGGCAAGGCAATCAGGCATGCTGGTACATGCATCTCCCTGTCGGTACTAGGTTTGTTGCGGAATTATTGCTAGAGTTTTCGAGCTCAAAAAGAGGGGTAACATTAATGCATGCTCTGACTGATTTCTTTGTTTCAGCCTTAGGATCTTTTGATTTGATCCAGTAGCTAACTACTCACTCTGTTCCATGCAGTAAGCACGCAGTTTCAGTGTCAAGTTGTTCTTCATCAGGCCTGTGCGCATGCATGCATCCGTGCTACTGGAGAACAAAATCAGAAATACTTCGTCCGTCCCTAAATAATTGTCACTCCACTTTCCGAGAAATATTTACCGGCAATTTTTATAAATAGTAAATATCATCAATTAGTATCATAATCAGTATCATTGGAAAGATCTTTGAATCTAGTTTTTTAATAAATTTATTTAGAGATTCAAATGTTGCATGTATTTTTTAAAAATTAAGTCAAACTTATGGCACGTATCCCACGACAACAATTAAATAGGGATAGAGGGAGCACTCCGTAGGTGTTATTATGTTTCCTACTATACGTCCAGAAATAAAACTGCATGCCGCCGTGCTGTTGCTGTCCAAGTGATGGATGGATTCCACCATCCCATCTCTTGGCTCTCACTCACTCTCGATCGTCAGTTATCACGAAATATCATGTAGTAGCTTAGAGAGACTTTGTGCGTCTTCTCTCTGTCGGCTGGCCCCGGGTGAGAGCAACCGGTGAGGAGACTGACCTCGACGTCTAGTGAGCCCATCACAGCTTCCAATCCCGTAGTTATCCAGACACGACGGTGGTGCCCGTCGCCGAGAACGACTGCACCGGCCGGCGTGCCGCGTGCAGTGTCCAGTTCCAGGCAAGCACGCAAAGCGGAGCTCGCTGGATGTCGTGGCACTCGCTGCAGCCACTCGATCCGATTCACTTGCCAGATTTCCGGTGGGCGCCGCTGTTTTTGGCGAGGCGCCCGGCCGGCAGATTCTTCGTTCGTCGGTACAGTAGCTGCCTTGTCACGGCCACGTTCGCTGAGACGTACGACTACTGTACTCGATGAGAGGCATGAGCAGGGCACGGCCGGACACTGCTCACCAGTCAGATGGACGCAAGCAAAAAGGCCTGCGGGCGCGGGCGGTGGTCATCAGAGAGCCGTCTCTGTGTCCTCTGCTCTGCTCTGCTCTTTGTTGTGGAGGAGCAGTGTTGCTGCATTGGACGTGCCTGCAGCAGCCAGCTGATGATGGAGGTCTGATCAGTGATCAGATAGCCGTGGTTGGTGCTGCAGCACAACACATATCTTTTGTGCTGCTAGTTTCTTCTCCAATGACCAATGGCGAGTGGCCGGAGTGGCGAGACGATCTGATGATGATTCGATTCCTCTGGTTTTCTGAACCCGGCAGGCTGTGACCACTGTGCTGCAGCTGCAGTGCAGGCAGCTGATCCGGCGGCAGTGAGCTCCGTCCACCTACACCATCACTCGTCAGGGGTTTGTCATGCACGCTCACAATCACACGACTGTGTTAATTTCTCTACTATGATATGATGACTGTTGGTGGCACTGAGCTGTTGCCAAATTAGGTCCAGCTGAGCTGTCGAGCTGCGGGCTTAATATAGGATCGGAGGAGTAATCTCTTTCATTCAAGGGCTGTTGTAGTGTTGTGGACGACACAGCACAATCACAGACACGTCTTTCCATTGGGCATTGGTTGACGGCCAGGGAAAAAGATCCTGCAGGCGGCCGAAAGGGGAAAACAATTGTGAGGTGCACACGTGACGACACGTGCCTTGATTATTTCCGGCCGGCAGGTTTTAGCTTCTCCTATCCTAGGTTGATTCATGAATGATGATTGAGGAAAGCGAGGTCAGTTACTCTACAGCTCTACTGTACGTGAAGCAGCCAAGCGAGCTCAACTGCTCAACTGTACACCCTCCGTCCTAAAATAGATGACGTTATGGAAAGCGTGTCAGTCAAACTTTTTCAACTTTGACTAGATTTGTAGAAAATATGTGAAACATTTAGATCTCCAAATAAATTTATTAAAAAATTAGATTTAAAGATCTTTGCGATGATACTAATTACTTATCATAAATATTTATAGATTTTAATATATAATTGCCGGCATTTTGAAAATGTTGACTTCTCGGAAAGCGAGAATGACATCTATTTTGGGACGGAGGGAGTACCATGGAAGCATCATGCCGCTGTAGATACCATGCCGATGCAGCTGGAGGGGAGAAAAGAAAGGCACACCCTGCGTGTGAAGCATATCTTATGCCTCCTCCAATATTTTCCTTCCCCTGGCTGGTTTCCAGCATTGGTACGTTGTTTGTAGCTAGCTTTACGTCGATCCACGGCAAAGTTGTCATGGCCGATTCCCTCAAAAAAAAAGTTGTCATGGCCGCCACTGGTGGACCCAAATTTTTTTAGGACCTCGGGCATGTAATTGGCTACTAAGCAGCAAAGTAGATCTTCTTCTCTCTATATATATATGAACTACTAGGCAATAATAAGATCTTGGGAAGTTGAACGCCGAAGAGCCCGGACAGGCTCTGTCAGTTAAACATGATCTGTCAGTTAAATTCTATTGCCGTATAGTCCTTTATATGTGTTGTAGTTCCTTTATATGTGTTGTAGTTGTGCAGTTAACTCTTGTTCTAGCTTACTAGCGTCTTGCTAGTGGGTTTAGAACAATCGGAACTTGTCGATATGTGTAAATTTGAGAACCTTATTCTAGCCTTTCTTTTGGCCATTCCTCTTAATAAAGACGGGTTAAAAACAACGAGAAAAAACCTTTAAGGGTCTACATGTCTCTCTTGTATTGAATGATGCAAAGGCATTCAATATAATACAACACAACTTGATTAAGCTAGAGCTCGAGACAAAAGGTATGATATGCCAAATGCCAATCATCCAAAAGGAGAGTCCATGGGCGCCAAGGTAGAGTATGGGTTACATGTTGTAACAGACTAGAGGCTTGGCACAATCTAACTTTTGCGAAAAGTGTTTAGCCACACGTGATGATAGCTAAAGAAAAATAAGTCCACTAAACAACGGGTGTCTTTTTTCTAAATATTCTCTTATTGATTGCATCACCTTTTGTCTTGCCCTTTTGGCCTTCCTACTTCCTTTTCCTACATATTGTTCCCCTTGTCCCTAGTTGGACTCTAACTATCACCAAACTTCTCATGTGAACTCTAACCATTACCTCGAGCAAGAATACTTTAGACCTAAAATAAACCAAAGCACGGGAGCTTACCTTTTCTAGACCTCGTGGTGCTTAGATCGACCCTAGGGTGGAAGCCACGCCAACATCCACTAAGTCAAGATCCAGTTTTGATCTTGTCAACTAAGACATGTAAGCGTGGAATTATTGGTGGTTGGACCATACACCTAGCAGTGATTATATTACTTCTTAAGATCATCACAAGAACTGACATGTCAAACCATGGAAAAAATAGCGCGCTATTTTGCAGCTATAGCGGCCCGGAAAGCTTGTCGCCACGATATTGCTCTTTGTAGCGCTATTGCCCCTATTGACGCTATAGCGTGCTATAGCAGCACTAACAGTGTCGATTTGCTTATGTCTATTAAAAACTATGTGAAGTACTGTGTCAATGTGGTTTTGGTTTTCTTGTGGATGAGTTATGAACTTATTATTATTATCATATTATTAATTTATGACTTATGATTATCTTGAGAATATGTTTAGTGTTTAGTTGATTAACTCTTTTGCTGATTTTGCCTGATTGTAATAAAATAGCGCGCTATAGCATCCAAAAAGACTTGCCGCGAAATTCTTTAGTGCGCGATTTAAATCATGGTGTCAAACACTAACCCCTAGTCCTTGGCCCCCACATGTTAGACCGAATTTGCCACCACACAACCATCACTCACCTAGCCCTCTTCTCACTCTCTCCCATTCTTTATCTCATATCTTTCTATCTCAAGCCCAGGGAGATAGGGTAGAGTGAGAAACCAAACTAAGAATTTCCCTAATTAAACCTTCTTCCACCTCAATAAACAAAAGTGTTATTTGATATTTTCAAACAACTTCACCGAAGCTTCGCTCTATTCATTTTCACCATGGCTTGTGGAACTCTCCTGGATTCTTCCTCTTATGCATAATTAGGGCTTGGATGGACCACTATATCAATATCCTTTATGCTCCAACTAGGGGACCCATGCTTCTGATCTTCATTCTAGAGGGTCATGTTCACTTACCAAACTCACTCTTTCAACCCATATCAACTCATGCAGGACTTGCACATCTATAGGGATCAATGCCCAAGGCATGCCCTAATGACAACGAGACATTTCTGGAGTACCAAGCAGCACACGTACATGATGATGACCTACTTTTGATCAGATGTGTTGAACCTAATAATTGCTTGTTCATGAGATTACCTTTGCCTAAATTCATATGCTTGAGTGTAACTAATAATTCTTGAGTACCTTTGTGTGCTTGATGGATTCAGTGTGGTTTAGGATGACTTGATGAGGCGTAATAAATCATGGTAGTACTCTTGTCTATAGGTGGCTTGTCCAAAAATTCGTAATGTCAATTTCATGAATCAACACTTACATGTGGTTGAGTGCGGTGGTTGTCCCTGTAATCACGTGGGAAAAGTTATACACCTTTAAGGGGATTTGAATCATTTCGAATTGCTACACTTCCAATATTAGCATGCTCTTGATTGTCATCCACGATGTAGGATTTCAAACTCAGGCTTACTAAAAATGATGCCCATGAACCTGATCACTTTCATTTATACAATTGTCGACGTTTGATTTAGAGATCATAGAGGCTATGACTTGATTATCATAATTTGAGATTTAGAGATCTAGAGACTATGTCTTGATTATCATAACCTGTTGAAATGCTATTTGTTGTTCGCTTAAACCTGGATGCGTGCATGTCCATTGTCGTTTTATATCTAGAGCTGGTAAATGTATTCATGCGAACTTCGAGCGACTTTCTTTTTTGTTTATTCTTTTTTGTGATATGCACTTGGGCCTTTTTTATTTGTATACAAATAGTGCTTTCTTGTGGCTGTTATTATGCATACTTGCAAGTTGCAGCACTTGATTTTTTGAAAACATATTAGTGGGTGTGCGGTGTATACTGCAATAAATTTTATTAAACTATCCAGTAATTAAATGTAGATTCCTTTAAGCTACATATAGTTTATAAAATTAAACTGATTTCTATGAAATTATAATGTTCCAAGATTCATGAGTTCCAAAAATCCAACCCATTCTGGTCCCATTCAACACCCGGAGCAGGATTGAGTGACTTTATTGAGTAAAGTTAAAATGTAACTTTGGCACAATCTCCACCTTTCAACTGACATCTAACGGCTGTGTACAGACTTACAGTAGCCCGCAGCAGGTCAGCACAGATAGCTTCAGGTAAGAGATAAAAAAAAGGTTTCAGACAAAAAGCTTCTAATAGATAATAGTTAATTTGCCGGTTAGTTGAAAAAAAAGTTTGCCGGTTAATTTTTTGGACCAGTTAACAAACCACAGCAGGTGCACTTTGTTTAATTTTCATGGTCTTCATTTTTTTCCCCATCCGCTTTGATTAGAAAGCTGCCCATCAGATTTTCCGATTTGTTTTCATTTGTTTTTTCCTTCTTTTACCCATCTGCGAAATTTTCTGGCCTATTCTAAAATATTTTTTTTATTCTTTTGTCTAGCCTTTAAAAGTGTATTTTATTTCTAATATTTTTCTAAAACAAATTCCAAACCTAACACTGATATTTTTTAAATTTTCAAATCTAACACTTTTGGCCACGATAAAGTCCGTGGCGCAGCTAAAACATGTTGTCGCACCACATGTATCGGCAATGCACGATCTGCCTCATTAGACAGCGATTTCCATGTGGAAATCCTTGCCGCGACAATACTGTAGAGCTGCGCCATCCAAACTGGCGCGTCAGGCTGCAACCTTAGAAAAATTGTATCTTTTTCATACGATCTCGAAAAATTATGTCTATTTCATATGATCTTGAATGAAGATGATTTTTATAGTTTTGAGATTCTTCATTTGAGGTCGTGAAGATGCTTAAAAAATTAAACAAAGTTTCAGCAGTATTAATGGCATACAATCGCTTGTTGTCTTAGAAAACTCATATCGCGTCCAAGCATTTGTCTTAGAAATTTTGGGCTAAAAACAATTCTTAAATTTCCACGCACGGCACGTGACAAGCTAAAGTTCAAAATTCAAATTCTACCCAAACAAATTTAGAACAAATAAATTATTGAGCTTCCTGGGAATAGTTACACTTAAAGATATGAATACGATTACACTCAACGATAAAAGGAATATATTAAGGTCGTTAAACATGTTAGATTTGGAATATGCTTTAGAAAAATATCAGAAATAAAAAAAAATCATCAACAGTTCCCAGAAAATGCACAGTAAAAGAATGAGTTTTCCAACTGGCTTAAAAAACTTTTTTTTTTGCGAAAACTGGCTTAAAAAACTTGGGAGCATACGTATATTATTAAGCTTTTCTAATGGTTCAGTGTGTGGCCTGGTGTGCGTCAGTGTGTGGTATGTCTGCTAGGTGAGCTGAAGAACTTGGACGAAGTTTCTGCAACCGTTGGATGCTAGTTGAAAGGTGAACATCGCACCAAAGTTACATCGGTAAAGTTACTGAATCCGGCTTCTCAACACCCAACCATTCCAATTTCGATCCCAAGTCCCAACCAAAAGACACACGGATGCCAGCTCTCTAGCTACCTTGTGCCAAATTGCCAAACGGCCCCTCGCACCTGCTTTATCTTCTCCCGTCCACCCCGCGTGCGCGCTCTCCCTCCCTCCTCCCTCTCTCTCGCTCGTGACGACGACTGGGCGACTGCCTCCGCCGCATTCCGCTAGGCGCCCAGCGGCCCTTCGCCGGCGACGAGCACCCACCAGGTATTCCCACCCCTTCTCTTCCCTTCCTGCTACGCGAAACCGAGCACCCAATCCCTATTTGTAACTCCTTACGGCTCTTGCTCTCCTTCCTGGCGGCCGCCGCGTACGGCCGCCTCATCTCCGACGGCGCCGCGTCCGCGCCGCTCCTCTCGGTGAATCCGCCTCTCGGGCTCCCCGCCGTCGGAGGAGAAGTGTGAGCACACTCCTACGGCTTCCTCCCCTGCACCACCGCCGTGCTCGGGAACCCTCTTCCTGGTGCTGGCGTACGGATTCCCCATGTACAAGGCGGCCACGTACCTGTCGGTCCCTGCCGCAAAGTCGAAATCTTTATTAGGGCTTAGATTCTGCGACCCTGTTAGTGTGATTCTTATTCCTCTCTTTTTGAATCCTCGTAAAGAATCTTACTTTGCAAATCTGTACTTTTTTCTAAGACTGGTTCTTACTTTACTGTAAGCTTCCAGGAATAATTCTTTTTCCTTCATCATTATTTTTTTTGGGGCCCTTTGTGTTTTCTAAACAAAGCTTGTTGTTTTCCCCCCTTACCTTTCCAAAGTTCTTGGCAACTCCTATGAAGGGCCGGGCGTAGTTATAATTTTCCTTATTGAGTACTAGTGCTACACTACTAGTTTAGTAAATTAACTTTCAGACTCAACGATGCATTATTTTAGTATAATGTTTGCTATTTTCTTTTCGGCTACATCTTTGTGATGCGACCGATGTTATGTTACTGTGAGGTGAACATGATTATTATATATTATAAAGCACATGACTTTAACCTTGTGAACTTCAAAAAGGTCATTCTAGTTTCTTATAAGAAACTCCAAACCTACTAGATTTCATATAACCTTAAAGGACCCGTAGGCCATAGTGCATTCTCTCTATTAAGTTACTATACTGATTCTGTTTCATTGGAATTATGAAATTTGTTGCTATACTAACATAAAAATGGGATAGCTGATATAGTGATAGGACTGTTTTGCAGTACAGTGTCCGTTGTTTTTTGGTGTGCGTGGGAGGGGGCGCAATAAATATATTTCTCCCTGCTGAAATATTACACTATTTTACATTAACTCAAGAATAACCACTGTTATACTTTTCTTGTCAGAAAAAGCGTTGCTCTGCTCCTGTGACTAGTTCTTTTATGTATAACCTCCAATGAAGGATTCTCAGGTGAGTTTGTTTGCTGTTGCCTTCAGCCCTTCGTTCTTTACCGAGATTGCGTTACTTTTTTTTGTCTTTGCTTTGTCATCTACAATAAACATGATGGTTGGTAGATTTATACAGTGCAAGTGTGGACATTTTTTTTTCCTTCAGCAGACTGCTAGAGTGCTAGTGGCATGCTAAATGCAATGTGTATTGCATGCTAAACAGATAATTTTTTTTCTGTAGTTTTTTAATGAGATATTCTGTAGCTAATACTCAAATTTTGCACTTAATATAAATAAAATGGCGTTGTGCTGAAAATAATACATTATTTATGCTATGAATATATGTATTTAACAGTTGTGTTGATAATGAAATTATATCATCTTGCTTAAACGATTCATCCTTTCTTGCCAAGACATCTGTTTTTCCCTTTCTAATGATTCCCTCTTTAATGCTAGTGTCCAGTTTTTATTTCTGGCTGATATGCTCACAATGGACTGATGTTGCTTTCGATACTACCAGTTTTGCCCCTTTTTTATTTGCCTTTGTCAGGCAATTGAATTATGTTACTTAAGGACTTGTTCAACAGGATATTCAGAGCACGACAGAGTTGCAGTCATCAGCACAAGGTACTAATGAAGTGCAAAGTCAGCAACCAAACCCAATGGCCACTGATGCTCCTGCAGGAAATTCAGGTTCCTTGTCTGTAGCTAGTAATGACAATAAGAAGGTGTCTCGTGAAGATATTGAACTCGTAAGATTTCTAGCAATCTAGTGGCATCCCGTCTACATTGACAGTTTTATGCTTTGGCCAACTAAATGAACTTTACGTCCTGTTGCAGGTTCAGAATTTGATAGAGCGTTGTCTACAGCTATACATGAACAAAGGAGAAGTTGTTAGAACTCTTTCTACTCGTGCTAGAATAGAACCTGGCTTCACTACTTTAGGTGACGTGCTCATGTTCTGTTGGTGACGATGTTCATGTTTATATGTTTTGTATATTCAATTCGAAAAAAAAATGTTTTCTATATTCACTAGTTTCACCCCTACAATGGGCTTTTGGTGGGACATTTATTCCACCCTTTGCTTTTTGTTCACATGTTTGAGTTTAGGATAGAGAAAGTATTTCAGTACTGCACTACTTGAAGTATCGACGTTTTTTCTTAGTCTTAAATAACCATGCCCCATCACATTAGCGGCTAAATTTTTCTCAACATTTACATGCAGTTTCTCCTTGGTCTGTACATGCATTTACCCTGTTGATCAATGATGATCGATATATACTGGAATGCCCAGAACAAAGAAACTTTTCTATATGCTTTCTGAGCTCAACCTTTGCGATACTTATCTGAGCTCTTAATTCCACTCATTTTGTTTAATGTTCTCTTTGTGTTCAGTGTGGCAGAAACTTGAAGAAGAGAACTCTGAGTTCTTTAGGGCTTACTATATACGGTTGAAATTGAAAAGGCAGATCATCTTGTTCAATCATTTGTTGCAACACCAGTACAATTTGATGAAATATCCAGCACCTCCAAATATTCCAATGGCTCCAATACAAAATGGAATTCATCATATGCCAGGTAATGTCTCTGCTTATACATCTATCTTGGAAGATGGCTAAGTTAACAGGCTTCTATTCGGATTTGCATTTTTCATGTTTCCCAGAGATTTAATGTACTGCCCTTGCCTATGACTTGGAAGTGTTCACATTTTCTGTTAGACAATTTCTTTCTCTTTCTTGGTTTCACTCATTGGTGCAATGTTGCCTCAACGTAGGCACTTGTCATACTATATCTGGGAATGCACTTGGCTTGCACTTGTCATAGTATATCTGAGAATGCTCCAGTCACTGTTTTATGGATGTTAGTTAAATCTATATTCATTACAGATTCATCTATTATCCCTGTTTAGCAGAATAATACTTTTACCTCTGTTATATTTTGTAAGCTTGTTAATTTAGAATTCACCACATTAATACTTTCATCCCTGCTACTTAATTACTTATTATCCCTGTTTCATTTTTGTAAGCTGTGTTATTTTGATATAGCTTTCTGTACCAAAAATCCTTGTACCTAGTTTAACACTTCGTTATGGCTTATTAACAGTACAAGTGCGGCTTTAATCCTTGACAAATCTACACATGTATGTAGAAAGGTGCTGTTACCATTCTTATTTAATGAAAACCTGGTTCCAGTGCAGTTAGCAATTTACCAATGGGGTATCCAGTACTTCAGCAGCCTATCATGCCTGCTCCCGGCCAGCCTCACATGGATCCAATGGCATGTGGTCTGTCCAGTGGTCATGTGGTTAATGGAATACCTGCACCAGGTGGTTATCATCCAATGCGCATGAACTCCGGAAATGAGTAAGTATTATCATCTCTGTTTTTGTTTCCTAAATTTTGAACTTTTCATTATAAGTCATATCTGTTTAATCATGTTCCTGAGTATAATTTGTTGTACCTTACGAGTGGCTTTTCTGCCAATCGAATAATAAAAGCATATCCTGCATTTACCATTTGTCTTCATTTTTTGAATGAACCGGCACTGATAGTGCCTTTTTTCTATTTGGGCCAGTTTGGCTTCCTGGAATTGAATTCATTGTATAAACTATATTCATGGAAGAAGAACCCATATAATCCGTGAAATAAAGTCTACAACTTTACAAATTGGGGAGGAAAGAATCCATGAAACCCATTTCCCATCTCCCACCCTATGAATCTGAGATAGGCTTATATGTGAACTTTGGAAAGTTGTGGAATCTCAAATTCTTTTTCCACAACTATAGTTGATACAATGAATTCAATTCCGTGAACTACGGGGATCCAAACGGGCCCTTCCAGAATACAATATGCAGTTTCTAAGCCTACTTTTAGAAGTGATCTGTTACTCCCTCCGAACCAATTTATAGGTTGTTTTGGCTTTTTTAGATACAAACCTTTTATTATCTATTTAGACATATCGCATATCTTGGTGCATGCAAAAGCTATATATCTAGAAAAGTTGAAACAACCTATAATTTGAAACAGAGGGTGGTAATTGTTAACTTGTTATGATAGTACTGTACAATCAGGCTGCTACAGATTACAGAACACATATACTACACCACTTGCACTTTGAATGACACTTTTCCTTGCCATTCAGTTCCATGTCAAGCTGATTGTCCTAATTATTTATTTTTCGATCCCTTGTTTGATGTCTTATGGACTAGAGATTATCTTTTTTCTGGATTGAATTTTTGGTGTCGTTGCCCGTGCACTTAATGAATTGTCTAAAGCTGTCCCCCTCTTCTTTTTGGGGGTATGGCCACACTTTCTACTCTTTTCACAGTATTGGCCCTTATGATGTGCTCTTATGTTGCTGCAGCATGGTTGTGGACAATGGAGCGCCTGAAGCACCACATGCTGGTAATACCGGTAGTGCTATGTCATCTGAGATGGCTGTGAGTCCCTCATCAGCGGCTTCAAGCAACCATGCTCCTTTTACGCCATCAGAGATACCAGGCATGACCATGGATGTATCAGCCCTAGACTCGGCATTTGGATCTGATGTCGGGAATCCTGGATCTCTGCAATTAGGGCCAGATGGCTCGTCAAGAGACTCTATTAGATCCTTAGGGCAGCTCTGGAATTTCAGCCTCTCTGATCTAACAGCAGATTTGACGAGTTTGGGAGGTAACCTTCTGGGGTTCAGAAATTTACTTTTTTTTTGGTTAATCAGCACAGAAATCACTGAATTTATGATGTTAGCATTACTGATATTAGATTCAAAACTAAAAGGAAGAAGTCAATTTACTCCCTTGAAGTATAACAAGAGTCCGCTTAGATCGCGCCACCGGGGGTGGGGGGGTTGCGTTTCCCACCTGATTAGTTCATTGATATTGGGCCAAAATGGCCGATTAGATTTAACAAGAGGTTTTTGGTGTTTTAAAATTCAGGCATTACATTGAAGGAAATTATGTAGAACACCAAGTATTTGTTTTCTGTTCTAGGTCCTTGT
>JAKNSH010303663.1:0-16185 GCA_027790015.1 Cymbopogon flexuosus
CCCTTGGGGGGGTCATAAAAATTTATTTTACATTGTTGGCTTTGCATTTTCTGGAAACCCATATCTTTTTCCCCCCCCCCCCCCCCCTCTCTCTCTCTCTCTCTCTCAAGGACATGGAGCAAGTTTTCACTAGTTTTTGTATTTGCGTATTTTAAATTCCATATGATGGATATTTTTGCATATCATGTCTAGAAAAAAAATCCTGGTTATGCATGTCAGACATATTTACTTTGTAGACCAGGAGATTTGAGCACTTAGGAAGCCCCTTGTTCGAACCTATTGAAACAATCTTATTGAGTTTAATGTTACTATACCAAATTTGGCATCAGGTACATGAACATTATAGGATCTGTAACCTAGAAAAACAAGTAGCACACCTTTTTAATTGTTTTGACTTACAGCATTATTTTATATGCCATATTTCCATGTCCCAGTAGTGCTATATGAAATATTGCTATGATGCCCAAGCTTGAAAATAGAAATATATTGGCAAGAAAAACTTTATTTATCAGAAAAATCAATGGTCATAATTTATGTCTATGTGATACCCTTTTGGTCTTGAAGGTTCACATACTTTAGGTTTCGGAAATGACAGCGTAAAGTATTTGGTCATTAATTCTCTTCAGTGGTTATTGAATTTGCAAAATTTCTGGACCAGAACCTAATTTTTCAATATTTTGGATGCTGCAGGGCAACCTCGGCTCTCGCTCATGTTGTGCTAGGTCAGTTCAAGACGATTGTTATAATGCTCTCTGGTTATCTGGTATTTAAATCTGATCCTGGATTCACCAGCCTCTGTGGAGCTGTCATTGCCCTCGCAGGGATGTCAGTGTATACTTACCTAGGGATGAAAGAGTCAGCCACGAGTGGTAGGAGAAATTCCTTAAATTCAAGGCAAAATTCGCATTTGATGAAGTCCAAGGTTATTGTAGATGGAGAAAAGCCAGATACAAAGCCAATGGATTCTGTGTAAATTGAACAATTGCCGTCGTCCTGCTAGGTTTAAGAACCCCCATTAGAAGCAATGAGGTTTGGTGAGCACACTTACGGAGTTTCCTTCACCAACCAGTTCATCCCAAAGCTCAGCAGTTGCACTTGAAAGTGGTCTGTCTTTTGATTCTGCATTCTTTAGTTTTTGCTTAGAGTAAGCTACTATTCTTTAGGCAATAGTGGTCAAAATTGTTGTTATTGTTGACCAGATTCATTGCATGTAGGAACTATCATTTATTCTAGTTTAGGCAATTTTGGTTACTATTCTATCCATACCCTGTCAATTCTTTATTTGTCTTGTGGATTCTATTTCTCAGAAAATAGATGAAAGATGGCTGAAAATGGGCCCTGGATGAATTTGACCTTGTGGATTGCTAACATACTCAATTCTAGTTTTAGTTTGTAGTTTGTGCTCATAACATTGCTTTTTCTGAAACTCACACTTAACAAGACTTTGGGTTTAGCAGTCGTTCATAAAAGGAAAGAATGGACCCATAATAGGCGTGAAAGAGTGCATGGTATGTACAAGCATGTCAAAGCAGAGCAAATAGAGGACAAATAAATAGTTAACTCAAAGCTCAAATCCTGAAAAATCATCAGCAGTCCACGGAATTACTGAATTGCATGATTCAGGCAACGGAACAACCAGCAAAGCTGTGGCAAGTTTGAAGCACCTCCAGTTTATGATTCTGTACAAATATAAAACTATTAATTTCTGAAACAAAGGGCAAAGATTCAGAATCAAAGTTTGCAAGAACAATTTGCTCAACGTCATGTTGACTGTTAGCTGGGTTCTGACTATTGAAACAACCTGCACTGGCCTAGCTTAGAAACAGATAATTCCGTCTGTCCAAATGTTCGTGTCAACGCCAAACGACAACATATGTAAGTGAGATTCACAAGACTTAATACTGAACCGGAGAAAGTTTAAACAGAGAACGAAGTACTTGAAGTTAACACTCATGGATGAATTCATCTAATAGGAGTGTATGAAAAGATTACAACACTTCAACCATATAAACAAGTGGGAAAAAGATTTTAACGTACATATCAATTGAATAATTTATTTAATAAGAATACAAACATACAGCTAGGGTTGTGTCTCATGGTTGCTCTGAAAATGGTTGCTGGTTTGGGGGTTCAGTTTCAATGAGTGCCCACATCTTCAGACATGGAATCCACTGTTCTCCAGTCTTCTTCACCAGCTGTTCCATTTTATCGAAGGACAGCAAGATATGAATGACGATGTACATAAAAACAGCAATAACGAGTGCGAAAACGTATATAGAAGTCTTTATTTTCCTGCAGCTGCCTGCAGCATAAGCCCCAAGCAAAGCAAGCAGGTCCAGCACCATTGCTGTTTTCATGGGAAGGAGAGACCTCTTATACTTGCTTATTGTGCTATTGAGCAGCAGGATGACTATGACCACCGATGCCATGAATGCGGTGGCGTTGCAGTAGAAGAATGCCTTGTATCTTGGTGGATCAGTATCATGGAGGATCGGGTCACCGGTGAAATAGCCGTCCCGATCATCAGGCCAAAGCCCTCCTGGTGGGAGCAGCCCAGCTTGGTATGTAACGCTCACTGCGAGGGTTCCAATCAGAATTAGATCTTTTCGCCATTTATACTCAGATTTTCGGCTGGCCATGATGCTTCGCTTGCTGTTCTGGGATGGATGTGGACTCTTGAAAGGAGTGGCATGGAACATCCACTCAAAGAAGTAACTCACCTTATCTTTTGCAAAAGTTAGAACCAGAACTTGAGCCAGAACATAGACAAAAACAACAGCAACAACTAGGATGGCATACACTGATGTTGATATTTTCCTGCAGCTTCCAGCCGCAAAAGCACCCATGAGACTGACCAGATCAAGTAGCATGCATCCATGCAGCAAGTAGCCATTGATTCCACTCTGGCATAACCTTTTGCTAACAAGCAACATGATCACAGCCAAGGATGACATAAAAGCAGTGGAGTTTAGGTAGAAGAATGCCATGTAACGGCGTGGGAACTCATCAGAGAACATTGGATAACCTGCTCGGTGCCCATCGTTGTTGTCGGGCCAGAAGCCACCTGGTGGGTTTATGCCAGCCTGATATGTGCTCGATGCTGCCAGAACAGCAAGCAACACAAGAAACTTGCGCCGCTTCTCCAAATCTTTCAGTTCAGGGTTATCATCTATTTCCTGAGCTGGCCCATCATCAGAGCTTCTTGTGCACACAAAAAGCAGGATGTGAACCATAACATAAGAGAAGACAAGAAAGACCAAGATTATCACATACAAAGATGTGGAGAAAGTCCAGCTGCTGCCAGCAGCATATGCTCCCATCATACCAAAGAGATCGAAAATCATGGCTGTCTGCAGTACATAACGTTTCAAGGTACCAACAGTGATCAAGTTGCTCTGGAGTAGAGTGATGATGACCAAAGAAGACACAAATGTGGTGGAATTACAATAGAAGAATGTGTTGTACCGTTTTGGACTGATGGCCTCCAGGATAGGGTCTCCAGCACGATGCCCATCCTCATTGTCTAACCAAAACCCACCAGGTGGATTCAACCCAGCTTGGTATGTAATGGTGGTTGCTAGGATTCCAAGTAATAAAAGGTATGTGCGCAGCTTTCTCATATCATTCTTAGTATCACCAACAGTGTTTGTTGAAACATGAGTGGATGGATGTTGTTGACCCAATGCTAATGGCATCTCCTGATCGTTGGTTGTACTGTTACTCTCCATAAGGAGCGATTTTAGCTTCAAAATCAGCTTAGCCTTTTCTCCTTTTATCCATTTTATGCACTCGCCAACAAACTCTGGTCTGGGAAGAATCGGTGCAATCCACTGAATGACGAGATATAGTAGGACAGCAGCGACAAGGGTGAACACATATATAGATGTATGGACTTCCCTGCAGCTCCCTGCAGCATAAGCAGCCATAAGGCCAAATAGGCTCACAAGAACACACAGACGAAGTGCATTCGACTTGACAACGTGATCCACTGCTGTGTTGCTGAGAAGCATGATGATAATGACAAGGGATCCGGCAAAAGCTGTGTCGTTGCACGCCATGAAGGCCTTGAAGCGACTGGGATAGTGGTCTCTGAGCGCTGGGTCACCAGCTAGATGATCAGCACTGCTGTCAGGCCAGAATCCACCTGGTGGGTTTAGCCCTGCTGCATATGTTACTGTCGTTGACAATGTAGCAAGAACCAGCAACAAGCTGCGTTTCTGCTCCTGTTCTTCCTTTTCTTCTTGGACAGAAACATCTGGCTCATCATCTGTTATGTTCTGACTTTTGATGAACATGCGTGCTAGAGAATCATTCCAGGACCTCTGAACATCCATCAAAGTTTGTTGAAGCCATGGAGATGCTAGATGCCGGAAGAAGACAACATGAAGTGCAATGTATGTGAAGACACCAACAAGCAGCACCCAGGTATACAAGGATGTTCTGATTTGCCTGCAGCTGCCTGCAGCATAGGCCCCCATAAGCCCGAGCAGGTTGAGTAACATCGCAAAATGCAGCGAGCGGAGCCAAATTGCATTGCAGCTGAGCTTCCTTACTAAGAGCAAGATCAAAACAATCAGAGACGCCATGAATGCTGTTGAGTTGCAGTAGAAGAATACCTTATACCGCTTTGGATAAGTAGATTGCAGAACAATATCGCTGGCAAGATGGCCATGCTGGTTATCTAGCCAAAGGCCACCTGGTGGGGCAAGTCCTGCCTGGTAGGTGATAGTTGCAGAAAGAATTGCCAGTAGCATCAAGTACTTCCGCAGCTTCCACACAAGCTCTGCCTCATCAGTGCTGCTTGGCGTTTGGTCTCCTTTCTGACTCATGGTTCTTTCAGCCACATGACCGTTTCCTGGCTGCAGTTCAACCTCCATGCCCATAAGCTCGATGAACAAAAGCAAATCTTTGGGTGCCTAACTCTGAAGATTTCAACATTTGCTCTGTTTGTAGTTTTGCAACAATATTTCAATATATGCCAATATATTGGGCCTTGTATGTATCACTGAATGTTAGACAGATGTGTATGTAGAAAAAATAAACAATGTCGTTGAATACAATGTCAAGGATATATGGTAGGCATTATCATAATGTTAGAAACTTTGGTTTCCGCCACCAAGGAAGGAAGAGTGCTTGTCCTAAAAGGAAAACAAAACAATGGTACATTCTATTCAGTCGGTACCTAACTTTATTGAACATAGGAAGTATCTCCTACAGTGGCATAGATTGAACAATTTAAAATCCAGTGTGTGCCTTAGAGGTTCGTATTTAGTGATCTGCATAAGATTCTCAGAACAATATCTATTCACCACAGAAGGGGAGAATGGTATGGGACTTGATTCCAATGCAGCTTATACAGTGTCCGCAGGATACCAAACTCCTTTTCCTTTATTATAAGTTATATGCTTTATTCTCTGTTGTGTATTTTGAACGGGAAATGCTTTGAATACAACTTTGTACAACCATGCATAGTGATGTTTGGAAGACTCTTCAATTTCTCTATTTGCATAAGTTGTTCCAATTAATAAGTTAATTGCGAAGGTTATTTTGTTCAATTCACCAGGTGGGCTACTGTCAGTTAGCATCCTCCACATTACATTACCCTATGGCTCTGGTCCATTACTCATTTAACAAATTCCATTAAAAGGTAGTGTGCAGATGGTTAACTGAGAAAGAACTACCTTCAAACCTCAATACGGATTTTTGCAAACGTAAAGGGTAAAACATCGCCAAGGGACTAATGCTATACAGTGAATTCATGAAAACTGAAAAATTGAGATAAAAACTTGTATATGTCAGGCACATCAATTCAATAAATGCCACATCAAGAATACAATTACACAGCCGGAGGCATCTCCACCAATTGCCCAGCAGATGGCTGAAGGCTTAAAGGATCAGTTTCGATAGGAGCCCACATTCTTTTCAGGCAAGCAATCCATTTTTCGCCCTTCTTTCTGACCAATAAAGCCACCTTATCGAATGACAGCAACACATGAATCACAATGTAAATGAACACAGCAATGACAAGTGCAAAAATGTATGCAGATGTCTTGAGCTTTCTGCAGCTGCCTGCTGCATATGCTCCAAGGAGACCAAACAAGTCCAATACCATTGCTGTCTTCATAGCAAGAAGAGATCTCCTGTACTTGCTTATTGTGTTGTTCAACAAGAGGATGACCATGACCATTGATGCCATGAATGCTGTGGCATTACAATAGAAGAACACTTTAAACCGTGATGGATGGGTATCATGGAGGATTGGGTCACCTGCAAAATGGCCTACTTGGTCATCAGGCCAAAACCCACCTGGCGGGAGCAGCCCAGCTTGGTATGTGTCAGTGACAGCGAGAGTCCCGATCAGCATCAAATCTTTGCGCCATTTGTGTTCAGTTCTTTTTCTAGTCCGGATGCTTCTTTCGTGATTCATGGATGGCTGTTGGCACACAGAAGACCTAAAGGTGTACATCCTTATCCTTTCCAACAAATTGTTCACCTTGTCTTTTGCAAATGTCAGAACCACAACTTGAATCATCACATAAACAGACACTGCAACAACCACAAGGATGACATACACAGATGTTGAAACTTTCCTGCAGCTTCCAGCAGCAAAAGCACCCATAAGGCTGATCAGATCAACCAAAACACATGTGTGCAGTGCATAGACCTCAAGACCCTTGTGACATAGCCTTTTACTAACAAGCAACATAATCACAGCCAATGATGCCATGAAAGCTGTTGCATTGAAGTAGAAGAAAACCCTGTAGCGGATTGGGAATTCATCATGGAACACTGGATCACCTGCTCGGTGGCCATTATTGTCACTCCAGAATCCACCTGGTGGGCCTATGCCAGCTTGATATGTGATGGAAGCAGCCAGAATTGCAAGCAACATCAGAAACTTGCGCCGCTTCTCCAAATCCTTCTCTTCATTTACATTCTCCATAGCATCATCTCTTCTGAATCGTGTCTTGAGAACCAAAGATAGCAGAACATGAATTACAACATAGGTGAAAACAATAAGGACCAAGACAAACACATAAATGGATGTTGAGAACTTTCTGCTGCTTCCAGCAGCATAGGCCCCCATAAGCCCAAAGAGATCCAGTGTCATGGCAGTTTGCAGTATGTGACGCTTCATGGTACTAACCGTAATCAGTTGGCTTTGAAGTAAGGTAATGATCACCAAAGATGCTACAAATGCTGTGGCATTGCAATAGAAGAACACCTTGTAACGCCTTGGATGCATGGTCTCCAAAATTGGGTCCCCAGCAATATGCCCATCATTGTCTGGCCAAAAGCCACCTGGTGGATTTAATCCAGCTTGATATGTGACAGTGGCAGCAAGGATACCAAGCAATAGGAGATATGTGCGCAGTTTTTGGATGTCATCTTTAGCATCACTAAAATTGTTTGATGTATGTTGTGTACTGGGCCCTGACAGGGTAGTATGCTTGTGATCATCTGGATTCCCACTCTCCTTCACAATGAAAGAGCTCAGTTTCTGGAGCACTTCGGTCTTCTTCTTTCTCATCCATCCAATTGACTTCTCTATACACTCTGGTTTTGTCACAATAGGTTCAATCCACTGAAGAGCAAGGTAGAGTAAAACTGCACCAACGAGGCAGAAGACATAGATAGAAGTACGGACCTCCCTACAACTCCCAGAAGCATAAGCCCCCATAAGCCCAAAGAGGCTCACAAGCACACACAACCGCAGAGCATTTGACTTGACAACATGATCCACTGCTGTATTGCTGAGGAGCATAATGATGATCACAAGGGATCCAGCAAAAGAAGTTGCATTGCAGACCATAAACACCTTGAATCGACGGGGGTAATGATCTCGCAGAACTGGATCACCAGCAAGGTGGTTAGGCTTGTCATTATCAGGCCAGAATCCACCGGGTGGGCTTAACCCTGCAATATATGTCACTGTCGCTGCTAATGTGGCAAGAACCAGCAGGAAACTGCGATTCCGCTCCAATTCTCCCCCCTCATCATGACCCTCCCGATCATTCATTGGAGTTTCTGGCTCATTGCTCTGTGTTTTCCTGAAAATGCTTGCAAGGATATCCTTCCAGTATTTCTGGATATTCATGAACATATCCCACACACATTTAGGCGCCAGATGCCGGAAGAAGATGACATGGAGTGTGATATAAACAAATATGCCAACAAGTAATACCCAAATATAAACTGAGGTCCTCACCTCCCTGCAGCTCCCTGCAGCATAGGCACCCATGAGCCCAAGCAGGCCCAGTACCATTGCAAATTGTAGTGCCCGAAGCCAAACTACATTGCGGCTCAATTCCCTGACTAGAAGCAGTATCAGGACAATGAGTGATGCCCCAAACGCAGTCGTGTTGCAGTAGAAGAACACATAGTAACGCTTGGGGTAGCTAACTCTTAGCACAATATCACCGGGGATGTGACCATTCAGGCTGTCTTGCCAGAACCCACCCGGCGGAGCTAGCCCTGCTTGGTAGGTGATGGCTGCAGCTAGGATAGCCAGCAGCATCAAGTACTTCCTCAGCTTCCATAGGAGCTCAGCCTGAAGTGCGCTAGGATTTTGGACAGCCTGCCCTTGCTGCAGCGCATGTTGTTCTGCAGGAGATTTGCTAGCCATATGGCCATTGGTAGGCTGCTGTTGAGACTCCATAGACTTGATCTTGGAGCAAAGCAAATCTCTGTTTTGTCTCTAAAGATTCTAACATTTGAAAAGGAGCATGAGCTATATGCAGAGCTCACTCTGTTTGGATACGCCTCCACTAGGTAGAAGGAGAAGGTGAAGAAGATAAGAGATCAGAGACAATGGAAGCTCTGCAGTCATATAAAGAATCCAATGCCCAAGACATGGGCCGCTTGAGACATACACAAGTGTCAGCAGCCAAAAAGGACACAGGGAGGTGCAGCCTCATTTAGTAATTGAAGTTTCTTGCAGTGGACCACACAGACATCCTTTACTCCAATCAATTATGTTAGGTTCACATCACAAATTATGACAACGACCTACAGAAACACCCAAGGAAGTTTCCAACGAAGGGAGGAAAGAACTAGTCCACCAAATCATATGTTTAGAGCACAATCTGCATTTGCTTTGTAGGTTTACCAGTCAAGTTAATTTTTACTCCACTATCTTCTATTTTGTCATTTCATCTTTAACTGAACTTCAATGCACTTTCCTCATTTGCAATTTTCAAATAGTAAGTGAAAGCTGATAACTGCTTTAGTTTCCAATAAATGCATGAGGTATGTGTGAACATGCAGACTTGTCTTTGTCCTTTAAGTCGACCCAGTTTTGGAGACTTGGCATTGGCCTTGTTGTACTACTAAAGGACATTGTCTTAAACCATGAAGTACTCTTTCTAACAACCTTTTTAGAATTGTAGGTATGCAATAATCATGACATAGTTCGCGGTCGAGGTTCAGTCGCCGTCTATCATGATTGATGAACTCGCTGCCATCCACCTCCCTAGGTATGTTTGGTGGCAAGGAAACACGCTGAAAATTAAATGATAACAAAGCCTGAAGAGCTATCTAAGTAAGGCCTGAACTGGTGTCGGCTTAGCACAAAAAATTATAATAATTAACTACATCAGTTGGGTATATAGCTAGTTGATAACTCTCCTACAGAAATACAAAATGAACATGTGTCGTTGGTATGTTTGTTCAATCTTGACCCTCCAGCTTTTTTAGCCCTGTACATTGGTTGTTGGAGTAGTTGGTGCCTTTGGTGGGTCCTACTGGCAAGACTCAAGCTGATATTTTTCGAGGTCAACGTGTATTTTGCATAAGTTGGCCGATTGTCCACATCACAAGGAACCCAAGTTGCACTATTTCATAGTAAGTTAATGCCATTTGAAGTACTAACCTGGATGAAGACTGAATTGTTTTATACTGGTGGAACGAAGTGGACAAGTGGTGACCAATCACAACTTGCGCTAAAAACTTTCCATTCCAACTTGTCCTTTCCATCCCAGGAATTCTAGCAAGCAATCCACGTCTAGTTTTCCGTATCCTCCGAGTGCACAGAAACTACAGTTTTTCGAACTGTCGAAATTAGAAGTTTTTCAATTCGGCAACGTCGAAGTCTAAGCAACACCAAGAGGAATGCGCAGAGAAATTACTAGGCAGAATGGTAGCTGGTCAGTGGGCACGAACCTGGTACAGTCCGACATGTCGGCATGGTATGCGACTGCAGGTCGACCCCAGGAGTGTAGGCCCGCGGCCTCCGCCAGTCGCGACCTGATCCTGATCGAGCTCCGGCTGGAAGTGCACGCCGTCGCCGTCCCTGTGCGGCTCATCCTTACGCACGCACGCACGCATTTTGCCGAACACCAGCCGGGCAGGGCAGGCAGAGCACCGCCGCTTGCACGGGCGTTCCGCCATCGCCAGACACCGAGCCCACGGCGAGCACATCCCGCCTGTCCGCGTCTCTGGGACGAGCCACAGCGCCGGCGTCGTGAGTTTTCACTATTCAATTCAATGGCGCACGACATCAGGTACGTCGTGAGAAGAAGCACGATGACCAGCAGATGGAACGGGCGCAGTCGGACGGTACAGTTTTTTCTTCTCATTTTCAGCGTGAAAAGGTCGTTTTGGGCTGTTTGGCTCTTCTTATTTAACCATTAGTGTTATTCAAAATTTTTAGATAAAAATATTATTTACCTTGTTAACCTAACTTAATTTATCATTATAGATACTTTAATAATGATTTATTTATTTTAAAATTTATATTTTTTAAATAAAATGAATGATCAAATATGACATTCAAAAGTCAAAAACGATATTATAAATGGCATGGAGGGAGTATATTGGTGTATGTGAACGTTTCAGGGCTAAATACAATTGCTCCCCTTCCAAATTACCCTCTCCGCCCCAAACTACCAATACCAGTCATTCTAGTTTCTCCGACAGTAAATACATTCTAAGTTTAATAAAAATACGTGTACTATGAACATATAATTATTAAACAATTTTATGAGACTTATTTGATATCATAAATCTTACTATTTTATTATATAAATTTGGTTAAACTTTAGATGTTTTAACTTTTAAAAAGGTTAAAATAAGTTATAAGTTGGGATAGCGAGGAGAGTACTAGACATTTAGCCGTCTTAGAGGCTAACACTTCACGAATGATTTTTTCCCATTGATTCCAGTAACCCAATGATAGAGTCGTCAGGCCGACGAAGTGATAACTGCAGTCTACAATGTATAATACGAATTATGAGCTGAGAACGAACTGCTTAACAGTAATCCATAAAGCAGGTAACATTTCTGCAAACGTTAGAACCATGAGATTTTGGATTGGAAATCAGGCGTCCTTGTTTTTTTTTTTTTTTTTGATATGTAACTCCAAGTACAACAGTCTTGTCCTGTCTTTCTTTTCTTTTCTGTTGCTCTCTTATTTTCTCCTTTTTTACTTGTATATTGTATATAACTTGTCGTTTCCCTTTTAAAAAAACTTCCTTTCCAAGGCATCAGAGCTTTTCAAGACGTGAATATCTGACATATCATTTCAACAGAGGCCACATCAAGACTAGAACTACACAGGTGGAGGCAACTCTCCCGGTTGCCCAGCAGATGACAGATGGTCCGAAGGTTCAGTTTCAATGAGAACCCAGAGTTTTTTCAGAAACGGCATCCACTTCTGTCCCTTCCTTTTCACCAAAAAAGCCACCTCGTCAAAGGATAGCAATACATGCATTACGATATAGATGAACACAGCAATGACAAGAGCCAAAATATAAGCAGATGTCTTCAACTTCCTGCAGCTGCCTGCAGCATATGCACCGAGCAGACCGAGCAAGTCCAATACCATTGCTGTTTTCATGACAAGGAGAGATCTCTTGTACTTGCTTATTGTATTGTTCAACAAGAGGATGACCATGACTATTGACGCCATGAATGCCGTGGCATTGCAGTAGAAGAATACATTATACCGTCTTGGGTGGGTATCATGAAGAATTGGATCACCAGCAAAATGGCCTTCCTGGTCATCTGGCCAGATCCCACCTGGTGGGAGCAGCGCAGCTTGGTATGTGACAGTAACTGCTAGAGTTCCAATGAGCATCAAATCTTTGCGCCATTTGTGTTCAGTTCTCTTCCTAATCCTGATACTTCTCTCATGATTTATGGATGTATGTTGGCGCTCAAAAGCCCCTATGTTGAACATCCTTTCCAGGAAATCATTCACCTTGTCCTTGGCAAATCTCAGAACCAGGACTTGAATCATGACATAAACAGACACTGCAAGAACAACAAATATGACATACACCGATGATAACACTTTCCTGCAGCTTCCAGCAGCAAAAGCACCCATGAGGCTCATCAGATCAATCTGGACACATGCACGCAGTGCATAGGATTGGAGGCCCTTGTGACATAACCTTTTACTAACAAGTAACATAATCACAGCTAGGGATGCCACGAAAGCAGTGGCATTGAAATAAAAGAAGACCTTGTACCGGAGCGGAAACTCATCAAGGAACACTGGGTCACCTGCTCGGTGGCCACCATTATTGTCAGTCCAGAAGCCACCCGGTGGGTTTATGCTAGCTTGATATGTGGCAGAAGCTGCAAGTACTGCAAGCAACATAAGAAACTTGCGCTGCTTTTCCAAATTCTTCCCTTCATCATCACTATCAATTGTATCATTTCTTCTGAAATGATTTATTATCCCATTCAGTCCTGTCTTCAGAGCCACAGATAGCAGAAGATGAAGTATGACATAGATGAAAACAAGAAGCATTAAGATGAACGCATAGACAGATGTCGAGAACTTTCTGCTGCTTCCAGCAGCATAGGCCCCCATAAGACCAAAGAGATCCAGTATCATGGCTGTTTGCAATATGTGGCGCTTCATAGCACCAATGGTAATTAGCTTGCTCTGAAGTAAGGTTATGATCACCAAAGATGCTACAAATGCCGTAGCATTGCAATAGAAGAATGCCCTGTAACGCCTGGGGTGCATGGCCTCCAAGATTGGGTCCCCTGCATTATGCCCATCAACACTATCTGCCCAAAAGCCACCGGGTGGATTGAGCCCAGCTTGATAGGTGACAGTGGCAGCAAGGATGCCAAGCAATAGGAGATATGTGCGCAATTTCTGTAGGTCATCCTTTGTATCACCAGAAATTCTTGACATGCTTTTGTTGGATGGATGTTGTGTAGTGGGCCCTGACAGAGCAGGATCTCCGTCGTTGTTTGGAATCCCACTCCCCTTCTCAACAAAAGAGCACAGTTTCTGGAGCACTTCATTCTTCTTCTCTCCCATCCATCTAATGGACTTCTCTACACATGCTGGCTTTGTCACAAAAGGTTCAATGTACTGGAGGAAGAGGTAGAGCAAAACTGCACCAACAAGACAGAACACATAGAGAGATGTACGGACCTCCCTGCAGCTCCCAGCACCATAAGCCCCCATAAGCCCAAATAGGCTCACAAGCACACACAACCGCAGAGCATTTGACTTGACAACATGATCCACTGCTGTATTACTGAGGAGCATGATGATGATCACAAGGGACCCAGCAAAAGATGTTGCATTGCAGACCAAGAATGCCTTGAACCTGCGGGGGTGGTGCTCTTGCAGCACTGGGTCACCAGCAAGATATTGAGGCTTCTTGTTGTCAGTCCAGAAGCCACCTGGTGGGCTTAGACCTGCAACATATGTCACTGATGCTGCTAATGTAGCAAGAACCAGTAAGAAACTGCGATTTCGCTCCAATTCCTCTACCTTATCAGAAGTCTCTTGCTCATCCGACTTGCTCTGTGTGTTCTTGAAAATATTACCCAGAAAATCCTTCCAGAGTCTCTGGATACCCATGAACATATCCCGCAGCCATTTAGGTGCCAGATGCCGGAAGAATATGACATGGAGTGTGACATATGCGAAGATGCCAACAAGTAATACCCAAATGTAAACTGAAGTCCTCACCTCCCTGCAGCTCCCGGCAGCATAGGCCCCCATGAGCCCAAGCAGGCCAAATAACATAGCGAATTGTAGTGCCCGAAGCCAAATTGCATTACGGTTCAGCTCCCTAACCAGGAGCAATATCAGGACTATCAGTGACGCCGCAAATGCTGTTGTGTTGCAGTAGAAGAAAATATGGTACCGCTTCGGGTAGCTAACTCTCAGCACGATGTCACCTGCAGTGTGGCCATCCTGGTTGTCTTGCCAGAATCCACCTGGTGGAGCCAGCCCTGCCTGATATGTTATGGCTGCAGCTAGGATAGCCATCAGGATCAAGTACTTCCTTAGCTTCCATAGGAGCTCAGCTTCATCAGCATCTGGATTATTGTCACTTTGGCCTTGGTGTGGCATTTGTTGCTCACGGGCGGAGTTTCCAGGCAGATGGTCACTGCTAGGCTGCTCTCTGGACTCCATAGAGTTGAGCTCAAGCTTGCAAAGAAAATTCCAGTTGTCTCTGAAGGCTGTAGCAGTTGAAGATCAGCTTGGAGATGAGCTATATGCACAAGTCATGATCTTTGGATACACCTCCACTAGATATTAGGGAAAGGTTAAGAAGATAAAGTAAAGGGAAACGATTGAAAATATGCAGTCACATAAAGGCGCCCCAACTCCTAGTCATGACCAAAACCAATTCAAACTGATAGAAACTTTAGTATTAACAATCAAAGAAAAAATATTGTTTATTCTATGAAGTAAGGTGTTATCTACTCATCTTCTATCGAAGCTCTTGTAGTTGACCGCATAAGAGCTCCCATTCTTTTTGTAAGATTCAGGTCAAGATTTTCTGCATTCACACTCAATGATAAGAAGAAATTTTCAAATTCTGACACAAGAATAATATATTTCATACATTATATTTCTTTTATGGTGCAGTCTCTGCGCTGCTTTGTAGGATGGGCTTCAAGAATATACAATCGTTTCATTTCTGCCAGTTTCTTTTGTGCTCCATTTCATTCTCTTTGTCTTTTCATGTATAACTGAACTTCAACAAAAAGCCAAATGATTTTTTTCCTGCTATGAATTTTTTAGTGAAAAAGAGAGTACTTTAGTTGACAATACTGCATAATGCATGTCCTTTTAGTTGTCCTTACATGGGAGACTTGACCTTGATGACATGGTAATACTGTCCTTAAAACCCTTAAATATTCTTTTTGACAGCCTTTTAGAACCACCATATGGTCACTAATTATGACATAGTTTGAGGTTCATTTGTTGCTTAGAAATCCATCAACCCCAATACCAGGTATGTTTGGTGGTATAAATGATAACCACATAATGAAGACGTATCTGACTAATATCTTAAATCAGTGCCAATTGGCACTACCATCTCTACTGTACCATATTAATTTGTTAAGTAGTTACTTGAAATTCTCTTAAGGAAATATATAGTTGTGTCTCTGCAGGGTTTCTTGAATCTTTATCCTCTAATTGTTTTTAGCACTGCAGATAGGTTAATGGAGCAGTTGGTGAGTCCTGCTGAACTCATGATGATATTTTAAGCCCACGTGTATTTGCACCAGTTGCCCCGTCGTATTTAGCATAAGAAACCCAAGTTGCATAATAAGATAATGTCACTGAGTACAAGATGGACAGCGAATGAACTGTTTTATATAGTGGTCGTGAACAGAAGTGCGCTTTGCAGGACAGATTTTCAAATACAAATTCTTTTCTTCTGTAACATGAAAATCAAATGCCAAATACTTCTTTCATCTGTCAATTTCATAGTAAGTAATAATGGAAAAATCTTTTTTCTTAAGGTTGTGGACATGATAGGCATATTTGTCCTAAGCGTGTTCATTTGCAGGCATTTTGTTGACAAAGGATTACAGCAGGGCAGTTGGCACACACCTGTTACAGTGGCAAGCTGGCTACCCGTAGTCATCATTGCCGCGCCTCGCTAGCTTGGCTCGAACAGGTACGGCACACCATCGAGCTTGCGTGCATTTCGTCGAACACCTGGCAAGCATGCTAGCTCGAACGGGGTTCCTGACTTGCCAGGCCCCTTTGCACGGTCATTCCGCCAAATACCTGCCGGGCAGAAATCTCTCGTCCCCACAACACAGGTGCAATCTCGCTGCGAGCACCGGCCGCGCGCTCCCCTCCGCCTGACCCGTGAGCACCGTACCGTCGCCACACCCCAGGCGGTAGGCCGTGACCCGTGAGCTCACCGAGCAGCAACGAACCTCCTCCTGCACTGCACGAGAGTG
>JAKNSH010303938.1:0-13606 GCA_027790015.1 Cymbopogon flexuosus
CTCGGCTTCATCTAGAGAGTTGCTCATGAGGATATTTTTCAAAAAAAAAAAAGCTTCACCAGTGAAGCTGAGCCGTACCAAATGGGGCCCAACATGTCTTACTCCAATAAACAATTGAACATGTCTTTGTAACGAATAAACAGCTAAATGAGACCTTTTTTTTATGTATCCTTCATTTTTGGTCAATAATCTCTATTTGCATATATAATCTATGCTTCATCACAATATTCACGCGGGAACATGTAAATTTGGAGGTAGGAGGACATTAACATGATTTGTATTTGTCTTTATCTATTCTCTTTTATGAGATAAATAAATTCTTTTGAAAATAAACATCAAGGTCTTGTCAAACATGTTAAATATTTACAAAAGTAGGGATAAGCGAAGCAAAATAAGTTGTGCATAAAGACTATATAAGAACTAATTTTATTGGATCATATAACAACCCAAAAAGAGTTACGGTTTAGTTATACTTCATGTCAATGTAAAAAAAGCAAGCGCCTAACTAAATCAATTGTTCTTATTGACTGGTTTGTTTTTTAACCATCAATAAAAAATTCTTGAGTTAGCAAGAGCCGAGCTAGAGTACAAAATTAAACATATTAGAGGCCAACTCTGAAAAATATATTTCAGCGGGGTACCAACTTTCTTTGTCTATTTCCAAACCTTAACTATCCTTTTGGTCAATTATCTCTATTTGTATATACTTCCTCCGTATAAGAATTAGAAGTCACAACGACAATGTCTTCAAAACATAACTTTGACTCCTATTTTTAAGGACAACTTTGAAATAGAAACGGAATTAGAAGTCGTTTAGGACAACTTTGATATCTATTTGCATATACTCCCTCCATATAAATATTGTTAAGAGAGTTGACAAACAACAAGAATTGCCAAACCAAAATTACTAAACTATTGGAGATGCTCTAAGTGCTCAGAACTGACGCAAGGCCAAATAAGTACAGGATCTTTGTTTTGAGGCCATATACATAAATTCAAAAAAAAACTAAATAAGTATGCAAAGTTTTTTTCAAGACCAAATAATAATTTTTTTGTGAAATATACTACTTCCTGCGTTTTAAATTGTAGTTCGTTTGGCTTTTCAACCATAAGTTCGATCACTCGTCTTATTAAAATATTTATATAAACATGGCCAAATTTAAGCCATTCTTATATAGAGCATTGATTAATAAAGCATAACAAAAGAAGTGATATTTTATATAATTGTTTGAATAAAATAGAGAAGTCAAATTTAAAGGTGAAAAATCAAACGAACTATAATTTAGAATAACTCAGTAGCAAACTCCAACCTCTGGCCTTTTATGGCCTCGTTTAGATTCCAAAATCGGGAGCACCCGAATCCACTGTAGCATACCGTTCATTACTGTAGCAATTTTGTTTTTTATTTGGTAATAATTGTCCAAACATTGATTAATTAGGCTCAAAATGTTCGTCTCGTAAAGTACAACAAAACTGTGCAATTAGTTTTTGATTTCATCTACATTTAGTACTCCATGCATTTATCAGTATTTTGATGTGATGGGAAATCTTTTTTTTTTATAGTGAATTTGGAAGAAAATTTGGGGAGGCCTATATCACAACCTCTATGGGCGCTGGGCGCGACGGGTCAGTCCGTGGAGTACCCAATTTTTCTTTTTCCAGAGCTACGCCAGCGCCCATACGATAGAGCCGAGAAATGGCGGCCACCGCCGCCCAGCCAGGTCCGCACCCTCGTTCAGCGATCCGCTTCCTCCGCCTCCTCAGCAGCCAAACCTCAAACCTCGCCATCCCCACGCCGCCCGCTCCCGCGCGCCTCCGCTGCAACCTTTCCCACTCAACCCCAACCCCAGCCCTCACCACCTACGACCCAGACCGAGATCCCGACCATGAATCCGAGTACGAAGATACCCTACGCTTCGCCTTCGCGTGTGGCGGCGCGGGCGCTGGTGGACGCGTCTACTCCGCCATCGCGCTCGCCGACGAGCTCCACGCCTCGCTGCCGTCCTCTCGCTCCCTCATTCTCGGCGCGCCCGCCCCGTCCTTAGAGTCCTCAGCTGCCGCCGCGGCCTCCTACCCGTTCGCCCCCATCCCGCTGCGCTGCCTCCCGCGTGGGATCCTCACGGCGGCGCTGCACCTCCGCCGATTCCGCCCGCACGTCCTTGTTTCTACAGGAGGCGCTCCTGCGCTACCGGCCTGCCTCGCCGCGCTCATGCTCGGCCTCCCCTTCGTGATCCAGGACCAGGACGCCTCTCCGGCTCCCGCCACCCGCCTTCTCGCTCCCTTCGCTCGCCGCGTTTTCCTCGCCTTCAACGCTCCCGTGCGACTCCTCCCCAAACGCAGGTGCGCCGTCTACGGGAACCCCGTCCGCATGTCTATTCTCAAGTGCAACGCATCCAAGATTGAGGCATTGGCGCGCTTCTTCCCGAGAGCGGGGTTGCTGGGCGAACACGAGGCGCAGGTCGTGCTCGTGCTTGGGGGAGCGGAGGGGTCGCCGGAGATCAATGTGGCGGTGCTCAACGTGTATTACGAGATGCTGAGGAGTAAGGATCGGTACATTATATGGCAGACGGGGATGGAGACTTTCTGCGAGATGGAGAGCCTCGTCAGGGGCCATCGCCGGCTTTTTCTCACCCCGTGAGTTATCTTCGTTTGCTGTTTTCCTCAACAGCAGCACGAGTTGCTAGCTGGATGGCTAGTTATGATTGATAAAGTCACTACGAGCTTTTCCCAATCGATGGACACAATGCGTATCCTGGAATGAATTGCCTTATTTCTTCTATATAATCTAGGAAAATACAAGCACCTTTGTTAAGTCTAGGACTTAAAATCAGATGGATATGTTTCACACAAGGGACCTATATGCCACATTTCTGTATGCGCTCAAAGCTTTGCATATTCTCGAAAGAAGGCACTGAGAGAGAGGTGTGATCATGACAACAGCTCGGTGAGCAAAGGATGGATATGTGTCCTTTGTCCTATAGGGAAAACTATTCTACTTGGTTTATTCTAAAAACTTTACTATTCTTCTTCGTTCATTCAGTTGGTCCAATTGCTAAATGCAATTTCTTTCAATCTGTTTTGCCTGGCATTCCAATATCATGAACAAAATTATCATGCATGTCAATGCCATTTTCTTCTGCATTGCATATGTTTTATCCTCTGTCAGGCTGATTCACTGATTCTGACAGTTTCAGATGTTCCTTCTTGTGAAGGTTCTTGCATGAACTGGAAATGGCATATGCTGCCTCTGATGTTGTAATTTCTCGAGCTGGTGCAATGACGTGCACAGAGATATTGGCCACTGGGAAACCATCAATTCTGGTATCATACCATGTTGATATATTGTTTTCTATTTCCTATGTTTTTACTTAATTTCTTTGTCTTGATTCAAGTAATTTGTGTTTTTGTGAGGATGTAATCCTACCTTTTTTTTTAAAGGACATACTTTGTGTAGAACTGGGGAAATCACACTTACCATCGTTGTAGCGGGAGAATTCCGGACGCAAACAGTGGACCCAAAGTCAGTTAAAACTAATGTACATGTAGGCCTTTCGTCATAGTCTGCGGATGTAACACCCCAGGCGCCACAACAGCCTGAAATGTCACTAACGTCCCTTCCCTCAAGCATGAGTAAAAACTTGGCAAAAAAATCCAACATCAAAGTAAAGCGCAGAAGCTACAACATGGACAAACTATTAATTAAATAAATCTCCAACTTAAACTTTTTATTAAACCATGAAGGGTCACCATTAAGGTCAACTAAATTTATTACATGAAGCCAAGATTATCATTATTATTTCTAAGTGTGTGAGACAGTGAAGATGTGCCGCTAATTCCCATCCCTCCAAGCAAACATCCAATCAAGCACCTGGAAAGATATAGAGGAGTGAGAATAAATCTCAGCAAGCAAACTACTTGAGCATGTCATTCAAACTACAAGTTAATTAAGCATCAATTTAAATGTGGAAGATATAACAACACAAGAAATTAATAATTCAAGGACAAATCATTTATCCAATTACAATAGCATAAAGAAGTAAACAATATCATGATATTTAATAAACAAACCACCTCTTCAAATTAAAAGTATACTCATATCCACAAATTCGATGCAGAAAACTTCAGGTGCAGATGCAATGCATATGCATGTCCACTGCCTCCATACCCAACAAGGTATGAAGCTGCATCGTACCCCTCCTCGGGCAACATACGATGCTGTATCGGTACGGTCGCGGCCAGCAAGCGGCGACATCCACGAATGTTGTACAATGCATTATGATGCAATGATATGATGCAAACGCATAACCTCTCCACATATGCCAGATCCATCCACCATTATAAGACATAGCACTTACCTCATGACGATAGAAACATGATTAAAAATATTCAATACAAGAACATCATATATAAGTTTCCTCATATAGGGCAACAAGTGAATTCATAATTATATATATTATTTTGGTTTGGTTAATTTTATGATGTAGTGTAGGTAGATTAAATAACATGTCAAGCTGTAGCAATCCACCGCTACGTTTACTTGCCTCAAGACGACGAAGCAAAACGAGAGCTAAGGACGATCCGAAGGTGCACCACCTGTTCACATATCATCACCTCAGAAAATGAACTCATACAAACATTCACCAAAGACACATAAATCGCTTCTACGGCCTGCACTACCGTTTCCCCCAAAACAGCGATCGAACTTACAACCTACAGCAGCAACCCTGATTCACATTTTAATTGAGGATAAATCACTTATACAAAAATCAAGAAACTTTTACAGGTTATGGGGAACTCAATTATGTACCACTTTTGTATAAAACAATATAGCATTCAAGATCTTTAAAATGACATAAACAACCTCTGAATCTTCTGACAACTCAAACAGGACAGCAGTCTTCCAAAATTCACAACTCCATTTATATTCATCCAAAAAATATAATCCATACCATTCTGGAAAGCTCCAGAAACACACCACAATTCTTGTTCAGGTCATAGGTTCAGATTCGTCCAACAAGATGGTCAAAAACAGATAAGATCTAAAACTGTCATAATTGTCGTCACTAGAAAACAGCCACAAAAGAAAGACCATATCTCCTAGAATACTTGGGCTATGAGGCTGATATTAGATTCAAAAGAAAGGTATTCAAGTCCCCTACAACTGTTTCAACAGTGGCAAAAATTATTGACGCAATTAAGATGCCCTAAACGTTCGATGAACACAGACTGCTCATCCTGACAGATTTCAGAACATGGACAGAATTGGATCTCGTGATTTACTCCCAAAAAAAATGACCTCTAGACAAATGATTCAATCCACAAAACTTGATAAAAATTAGTAGATTAAGATATGACATCTCACCTAGGTCAACAACAAAGAATACCGAGACAATCCCCCTGCGATTCACCTCCTTTCTTCCTCTTCTCCACCTTGCGGCGATCTCCGCCGCTATGACTCTCTTGCCGTTCCAAACTACGACGAATGTGGTATGGCCATCAAGGACAGCAAGGGGATCAAGGGATTCAGACCAAAACAAAGATATGAGAAGACCCTAACCAGTTTCGAAGAACGAAGACAAGGATGATAGCAGCAGCGACGGCGATAGCAATACCCTAAATCATCTCCTCTCCTCTTTTCTCTTCTTCCCTTATTTTCTCCCCTTCTCTTCCTTTCTCCTCCAGAACGTGAAGAGTCAGAGGGCAGCACCTAATGTCCGTCACAGGGAGAGGCTGGCCAGGTCTAGGTGGGATCACGTAGAGAAGGAAAAGAAAAACCAAAAAGCCACGGCTAGGCTTGGTCAAAGGATGTGGCTGCATGTTGTTTTATTTGTGGCTGCGTGACCCCTCATGCCCTTAATCTAATTAAATTGGTCAAGCTCCTACATGCATGCTTGGTCAGGTGGTACCAGTTATTAGTGGCGTGGTAAATTAAAGAACATTGTTTTTTTCCATCTCAAATCTTGCACCCACGTCCTCCATATGATCCAATTGGAATAATCAATAAGAGTAGTAAAACCAATAAATATTCTGTGAAGCTCTAAGCATTGGTAGTCTCACTCTATTCATCCAAGCAACGAATGAAAGAATCAAATTATGGTCTCTCTTTAAATCCAGTAAATCTTCACTAAATAAATTCTTAATCCATAAATAAAATATGTTTTTAGGCTGGATTTTTTTTCTTGGGTGTTACAGCGGACTGGTGAGAGGCCGGGATGTGGAGCAAGTTAACATGTCCTAATGTGACATTGTGGGCGAACTGGATGACAATCTCGATGTGCTTCGTGCGACGATGGTAAATGGGATTTTAGGGTCATATAGACATCGGTGCATTGTGGAAGCAATTGGGACATAGCTTTTGGCGAAGCGCAACACTCAGCAACGATGTGGGTGACAACACGGTACTCAGCCTTTGCAATAGAACAAGACACATTGACTGCCGTTGGAGAACCAAGATACCATATTATCATTGAGGAAAATGTAGTAGCTTGATGTAGAGCGCTAGGAACCTTCATGTTAGCTGATGACAAACACGAGCAGTAACCATGCTTAAAACAGTGGTTGCTAGCTTTACCATCGGACCGAAGGTCTCATAGTCCACATCATGCTGCTGGGAGAAACCATGAAGCGCCCACCGAGCCTTGTGACGAATGAGGGTGCCATTTGAGTGAACTACTTGTTGCGGCCTACGCTGCTACGAAGGGAGTATGAGTGGAACGTGTTAGATGCAAGAACCTAAGGTAATTTGGCCTTATGCCTTTAATTGTATTGATGAAAACACAACATAGTTTCTTAGGTTACAAGAGAGAGCCCTAACCCCTACTCTTAGAGGCAGAGGCCACCCCCAGGGCATATTCTAGTGTGCATAAAGCAGATGCTTTTGATTCCTTCTAATCTACTACTTAGCAGCCAAGGCAGCCATGTTCAACTTGACTCCCAAGGCAACTCCTTAACTACCATTACAACAAAAGTAAGTAGATAAAGTACTTAAGGTCTTAAGCACTAGGCTAATCTAACAATTCTCCCCCTTAGCCTTGTGCTCCTTGGAGGTGATCTCTTCAGACCTATTCTTCCCCTCATCTCTTCGAACTTGGATCTTCCTAGAGACTTGGTTAGGATGTCTGCAAGCTGATCAGTGGTGGAAATGCACTCAGCCTTGATGCTTCCATCTTCCAGGCAATTGCGGATGAAGTGATATTTGATCCTTATATGCTTGCTTAGCCAGAGCAAGAGCTGATTTACTATCTACCTTCAGCTCAACTACTTCAACACACCTGCCAAGTAGTTTAGCTAGTAGTCGTGAAAGCCAGAGAGCTTGAGTTGCAACTGTTGTGGTGGCAATGTATTCTGCTTCACAGCTTGAGAGTGCTACTACCTTCTGCTTCACTGACTGCCAACTGACCAGACAATTGCCAAGGAAGAAGAGAGTCCCACCAGTTCTCTTACTGGTATTAACATCCCCAGCTAAGTCGCTGTCACAGTAGCGAATGAAGCGAGCTCTGCCAGGGGCTTTAGTGAAATGCAGTCCATACTCCAAAGTGCCAGCAACGTAGCGAAGGATACGCTTGACAGCTGCTTGATGTTCTGTTGTTGGACGCTCCATGAACCGGCTGACAAAGCCAACAACAAAGGTTCAGTCAGACCGAGTGTGCACCAGATAGCGTAGGCTTCCAATCAAGCGCTTGTAGTGGGTAGGATCAGCTTCTGCAGCCGTGCTGTGCTTGCTTATCCTCAGCCGCTCCTCCATTGGAGTATGGGCAGCAGTCTGCCATTCCTCCCAGCTCAAGAATCCTCTTGGCATAATGTGTTTGCCGAAGAGTGATCCCAACTTCATTTTGATGCACTTCGACACCCTGGTAGAAACTTAGGAGGGCGAGGGATTATTCAGAGAGTCATCTTTTTTTAACAACTTCTTTAAAACTAAAATCAAGTGAACTAGATACACCCTTGTTATTTTGGACCATCATTACTAATTAAGGAAATTCTTAGCTAATAAGGTAGAATCAAGGTAGAACCAAGGACACAAATACTTAGCTAGATACATGGGGGTGCTTTCCCCTAAGCTGGATGTTGACGTAGTCGTTCGATCTTGCGATGTAGCAGACTGGCAGCGAAAATGTTCTTCCTCGAGTGGAGCATTGATTAATATTGATGATTGTTGAGATAGTGCTGATCTTTCAAATCCTGCGAAACTCAAATAGACAGCAGCTTGTGGAAGAGATTAAGCGTTAGTGGTTGGCCATTTAAGCCTTATTTGTCCAAAGCTGTTGGGATTGTTTCTTGATTATTTTTCTAAGTAGAGTTTCAGCATGATCCTTTTTGCAATTTTTTTTATTTTCATATTTTCTATGATGCAAAGAAAGTCTAACAAGATGAATGCATATTTATTTTTATTTTTATGCCACCACAGTGAATATTCCTATGGGTTACATGCCACAAAATTATTCACATGGGGCTTAGGATTTATGATGCATAATAGTAAACAAATATTTATTTTCTTTTCTAATGCAGTGGTAATGTAGAAAAGTAAATATGCTATGGCAGAATGATCATGCAAATGCGAGTAAGTGATTATGCAAAGATGGGAACTAATATATGCAATGCTAAAAAGATAAATATGGATAAATTACCGATTTTATCTTTCGGCTAGGGTTCAGTGTTTTAAGTCCTCGAAAAGAACTTCTTACCATATTCGTTCCTTAGGTGCATCATCTGGTCCCAAGGATGGAGACCTTGATAACTGCACCATTTGAGATGGTGGCACCCATGTTCCTTGCTCTTCCATTAGTTTAAAGTGAAGCATTAATTGTGGAAGCTGGTCCAGGATCTTCACTCGTAGGTATGCTTAAAGTGTGTCCTGCTCATAGAGACGAGGCAGAGATCAAGTGCATGGGCTCTGTTGGTGGAAAAACACCAACAGAACCAAAAGTTTGTTCGTTCATCTCTGACCTTAGGCACATTGAGCGAGATAAAGTATATGTTTATGTATTTTATTCAATCATGACATGGGTGATAGGATTGGATGATGAGTATAAATTTAGCATTTCAAAAACATTTAGCAGATCAAATTGCTTAACCCATGGAAGGATTGTCTATCTATATGCATGATGATTGCTCTTTTCATGATCATGAGTATCATCTCCCATAGGTTGGATGTGAAATATTTTAGCTCATTTGATTAAGACAGTGAAAACAAGGTCATGACAGGGACAAGAATTAGAGTGCTAAACATATCTAGTAAATTAGGATAGATCACGTGAGGCTGCAACTCAAAGCATGTTTGGTCTTTCATTTATGTGCATACCAGAATCAAGGAAAAACTTCTGAAGTATTCACTTACTTTGAGATGTTACCTTTTACGTTGGAGTGTGTTGACCCTGTAACACCTTATGGAAGCCTTCCTTTCTTGGTGGTTGCATGTCTTGTTCATGAACAACTTGTCTCCTCTGCTTCACTCCTTTCTTATCATTTGTCATGCCATCTTTTTGCTCTCTATTTTGAAGTATGTTTGGATCTCTTACCCCTCATTGTTTTATTCCTGTAGAGCATTAGTGGACAACACATACCCGAAGGAATATACAAGTAATAACAAGGGTAGTGTTGTAATAGAGCTAAAGGCGATGTTGTCATAGAGATAAAGTCACTCCCCGTAACTACCACACAACCAGAGAATAGGGCGCAAACACAGGTAACCAATAGCCTAAGCACCTCGCTTATGCTGAGCGCTAACAAGAACTAGAGCACTGATAAGAACTGTGAACCAATGAACAAAAGAGTAAGATAAATACTTGAATAAAGATCAATTACCAGAAGTATCTCGGATGTAGGCTTGGAGAAGCCTGGATCTGCCGAAGTACAAGCCGTAGAGGAAGCACCAAAAGGCCGGCACTATCCTCCAACTCCTCGCTCTCAATCTCTATTTTCTAAGACTAGATCCTAAGGAGGACTATTCTTCTCTTGATGGTTAGCTATGGAGAGGTAATCCTTTCATGAGACTCGTCTCAACTGATCCTGACTCGAGATAATGAATTAGGGTTTCAAGAATGCCTCCTCCACGGTCCAGGGGCCTTGCTTATATAGCCCCCTTGGATGAACCGCAGCCGTCGGATCAAACCGACCTATAAGGACCACTTTAGATTGATCCTCAAAGGCGGTGGAGGGGCGATCCGCGAGCCGAAGCTTGATTGGCTGCCAGGGCGCCCGCCCTAGGGGGGAGGGCGCCCGCCCCACTTTTATGGTGGTTTGGCCTCCTGTTGTTCCAGAGCCTTCCCAGATCTTCCAGATTTTAGAAAAGTACTTTTGATATTTTTATTCTTCCGTAACCTTGACATGTGGGCGTCTTGATTATTTCCGACTGACACCTGTAGAAATAGGCATTCACCAAAAATTGTGGGATTCTATTAGTGTAACCCCTATATCTAGATAGTAACTATGTTTTAGGTCCTTTTTCATGTTTTATTGATGGTTAAAAATGATTTTTTTTTTTTAAAAAATGATACTTATCTACCATCAATAGGAGGGAAACAGATCTGGGTGATAGACAGAACTCACATTTATCGGTGTGGGCGCCGATGGAGCGACAGCAGGCGCGGAGGGCAACACCAGCAGCGCAGGGAGCAACTCCGAGATGAGAGGCCCACTGATGGGAACGCTGGGATCCAACCAAAGCCTTGTAGGCCATATGGAACTAGGGGTGGAGTCGACGCGGACGAATGACTTTCGAACGCCGCGTGTACCATGGAGAAGTTGCCCATATGATGCTGCAGGCTGTAGATGGTTGTGGTGAGTGCGTTCAGGGCATCAGTGGGTGAAGTGACGATGGCGTTGGTGGTGACAGGGGGGCTAAAGACAAGGCAGGCGGAACAGTGGGGGCGGAGGCGGCGACGGTGGGAACAACGGAGGCAGAATCGGAACCAGACAGAGGGAGTATGAGTATGAGTGGTACGTCGGTGGTCGAGGCTTGAATGCCCGACGACGAGGAGTCAGTGCCGTGTTCGGCACGGAGGCTAGGCCGCTAGGACTGAGTGCGAGTGAGCTGAGGGCTAGGAGTGAGAGTTCCGGCACCATGGCTCGGCCTGTGTTCAGCCACTTCGCTTGTCACACCTAGTGTAGGTCTTGCCGTTCAAAATACTTGTGCTTGAGGATCCATTTGCCAATGACCACATTAGCTCCAGGTCAGCACAATTTGCCACGTGCCGTTGTCGACTAATGCCTTGTAGTCATCAACCATCAGTCCATCACAGTGCGTCAATGAGGATCAGGCAAGGCACTGCGATAGTTGCCTAGCTTGATCGGGATACAATTGTCATCAAGCATGAGTAGCTGACAAGTGAGCCAATCGTCATGCTTCTACAAGCCAGTTTGAGATCGGGATACAATCCACCATAGGAGTGGAGACGTTGGCGGGTCCCCTACATTGATCAAGGCACAGGGACGGGGCAGCAATGAACCAGCCACCATCTGATACCTGCCGGTAGGAACAATGAACCAGCCACCGCTCGATACCTGCCCGTAGGAACAGGGTCATGCAAAGGTCGGGGCAGGGGGTGGGGGCAGTTACTGATCGGCAAGACAAGGCTGATATGGGTAAGGGGCAGTCCCTGATCTTTTGGTGAGGGGTTAACTTGATTTGGGGTGGATTCGACATTGGCTGCCTGACTACAACGACCAACTGGGGCGCTGCGCCTTAGCGACAGTTACATCGGCTCCAATTTGTTGTTGTTCTTGCCGCGCCAAGAACAACGTTGAACATGCAAGCAAATCGAAGAACAAGTGGATAAGCAAATAGCGCGCAGACCTTGTCCAAGGGATGAAATACGCAATCACGAATTTAGGGTTCTGGATACAAGCAGCCGGTATGCAGAAGATATTTGTATCATTGCATTAAAAAGGAAAAAAGTGTAGAGTCAAAACTAGAACATTTGCCCCCTTTTACAACCAAACATGACCTGACCCAAAGATCACACACTAGCTAAATAACTGGCAGCAACCTCTAGATCGGTTGAACCACTAGCATGCATGCCTCTTAAAAAAACTGTCTATGGACAAGATGGTAGCTAGGGTTGGCATAACTAAACCACAATAGTTGCATTGCCTCCACAACGTTCATGTGCACAGGGACCAGGGTTATCATGGGCAACAAAGCATTAATCCTCAACCATGAGCCACAGAACTTGTCATCTGTGAATCGTGAGATGGAAAACCATAGTGACAAAAGAGGAGAAACCACACCTGTCTACAAAAGATAAATCCTGATAGAATGTTGTCAAAAAAAAAAAAAAAAAAAACCCTGATAGAATATGTGGAATGTTCTTAGCTTCTTAATCAAAAAGAGGATGGGTATGCGGATGTGGTAACCCTCTGTAGGATAACCTACAGAAAGAAAGAAATTGTACACCAAACCACATCAGTGACAATATTAATTTGTTATGTTGAAGAGGTAATGTACAAAAAATTCAGTTCCATATAATTGTAACCTCTCATCTCATCTGGAGCAACTGAAAAGATCTTCCCACCCATGAGATGCTCAAAGGTGTTCTGTTGTGCAAAAAGGCACTGCTACAATTATGTCTCTGTCCTCCCACAAGCAGTAGGATTGATGATTTCTAGTTAACATAAAAGGTCAACTTACAAAATATTGCTAGTGTTTTTTTTAAGGGCCCCTTGACCCAGCCGTTCTTTAGAGGCTATCGTAGGAACCTGGGATCGAGCTCTGGCTGGCCAGCTCCCATCCTTGGGACCTAACCGCCTGCTCTTTGAGCAGTTCCTCACATCACTAATTTGTTAACATGCAGTTTTTTTAATACTCATCCCTCTACATAAGTATTCATCTTTTTACTGAGTTCAGTTATGCAAAGCTGTTCATTGTTCCATATCTTTCAGATACCATTGCCAACAATTTTGGACCACCAACAAACGAGAAATGCATATATCATGGCTGATATCATGGGAGCAAAGGTCATCACCGAAGATGAACTTGATTCTAGAAGTCTCACATCTGCAGTTGATGAAATTTTTGGTATGTGTGGTCTAAATTCAGTTTCTCATGCTACTGGCCAACATGACAAATTCACTGCTTATCAAAAGTTACATGATTATTCTACCACTTATCCTATACCTGAGATCGAATTGAATACTAAAAATATGAAGGCGCGCCGTCTAAGGCGGGCTCGGCAAGTGTCCACGTAGCCTCTGTTGCCTGCTCCATCAGATTTATTTGTAGTGGTTCAGATGAGAGTTCCTCTAGTTTTGTGCCATGCATGCTATCCACCTCAAGATTTTTTGTTTCTGTTGAGAACTCCTCGACCTTATCGCCATGCATGTTCACCTGAAGACTTTGGCATGCTCTATTACTTCAAGGGGCTAGCCATTTATTCTCAACAACAACAACAACAACAACTTAGCCTTTTGTCCCAAGCAAGTTGGGGTAGGCTAGATATGAAACCCAAAGATACAAGAAACAGAGAGACACGTAGAAGGTCATGGATCGGGCACATTGTTGGCTAGTCTCCAAGCGCTCCTATCCAAAGCTAAGTCTTTGGAGATATTCCACTCCCTAAGGTCTCTCTTAACTGACTCATCCCAAGTCAATTTAGGTCGACCTCTACCA
>JAKNSH010304000.1:0-13941 GCA_027790015.1 Cymbopogon flexuosus
TTTCTAAAGGGCCGAATGGGCTCCAACTTCTCTGTTTGCAAAACAGGCCTACCTGTCCTAAGAGAAAAAAAAGAGACACAGCTGGAGAAAGACGAGAAGCCCAGGCCCACTTGTACGCGAACACGACGACGCCTATTCCGCCGGGCCGCTGCGATCGCGCACCACCGGCGACAGCGAATCGAAGAAGCTCGCTCGCCATGTCGTCGGCTTTAGCCGCGGGCGGCGGCGCCGCCGCCGACGGTGCCCTGGAGGCAGCGGCGACGGCGCCGACGACGGCACCGACGAGGAGGGAGAAGCAGAGGGAGCGGAAGAAGGAGCGCCGCCGGAGGGCGCGGAGGGATGCAGCGGAGCGCGCGCGCGCGGCGGCCGAGGCGGAGGCGCCCGCGGCCGACCCCGAGGAGGAGCGCCGCCTCCTCGAGATCCAGGTGGCCCAGGCAGCTGCGGAGTCCGAGCGTGCGCGCCAAGCCTTCGAGGACGCCGAGCGCCGGTGGCTCGAGGCCGCTGCTGCCCGCGCCGCGGAGAAGGCTACGGCTGCTGCCGCCGAAGAGGAGGCCAGGGCTGCCGAATCTTCCGCTCGAAAGGAGGTTATCTATCCGCGCCCTTTCAATAGTTCCTTAGCTCTTTCTACTGAACAATCGTATTTAGCCATTTCACAATCGATGCATACCTTTTCTGGTGCTGCTGGGATGAGCTTGCTGGGCTAGAGCTAGACATTGTTAGTACTAAGTAGGATGCCAGTTTCTACAGTCATCGTTAGAGGCAAGTACCAATCACCAATCACCAATGTATTTTATAAGCCGGCAGACTCTTATTCTGCACTTTGGATGTATATATATATTTTTTGGTAGCTTAATCCATCTGTTGAATCATTTTCCCGTCAGCAGGGTAATACATGCTCACATTTGTACATGTTTAGTCTTTGAATTAACTAGTTCATGTGTTGAAAAAAAGGTTGTATAAACATTCTAACAGACTGATCTGATTACAAATTTGACCTCCCCCTTCCAGCCTAAAGATGACCAAGGAAACCAGTCAGAAGAAGATGGTGAATGGGAATATGTTGAAGATGGTCCAGCAGAAATTATATGGAAAGGAAATGAGATCATTGTGAAGAAGAAAAAAGTTAAAGTACCAAAGGGGTCCAAGGAAAAGCTGCCAGTTCAAGAGGTAACAAGTCTATTCTTATAAGTTTCTATTGGTTCTGTTCCTTATGGCTGCTTATGAGGTTTTTTTTGACATACTGCTGATAAAGGCTACTAAATGTCTTGCAGGAAGATAGACCTACATCAAATCCGCTCCCGCCACAGTCTGTTGCTTTCACTGCTCAGAGGAGAGAACCTTCTTTGTCTGCTCTAGAAGTACTTGACAAAGTTGCTCAAGAGACTCCGAATTTTGGAACTGAACAGGTACGCTGTATTGTTCTCTTTCTATTAGGACACAAATGCACTGTATATTTCTTCTGTTACAACAGAAAGAAAATGCAAGTTGTTCTCTACCTGACATTCTGGCTTTTCTTGTTTCTTTTATTTCTATAGGATAAGGCCCATTGTCCATTTCACCTCAAGACAGGGGCTTGTCGCTTTGGAGTGCGCTGCAGCAGGGTTCATTTTTACCCTGATAAATCAAGCACATTGCTAATGAAAAACATGTATAATGGTCCAGGCCTTGCCTTGGAGCAAGATGAAGGGCTTGAGGTTTGTTAGAGGAAATTCTCTAATGAATAACTTTGTATCCTTAAACTACTATTTATTTATGTTTAAGGATTCTCAATTTTGGTTTCATGGGCACTTGGGCAGTGCCATTTTAAGTTGTGATAGTTCAATACTTAAATCAAGCTCATGTCAAAATAACAAGTATTCCACTTTAAGCTTGTAAGCTTTTATAAGCAGCCATGATTATAAATGACTGACTGCTTGGAATCATTTGAAAATTTTTAATCTACTGCTCGAGATAACTCTTGTTCCAAGACCCAAGTTTTCCTTGGCTACTCTCAGACTTCAACAGATTGCATGTTCTTTCGTGTTATCTTCAGAACTTCAACTTGAGGCATACAGTGATCAGGCCAGTTGATATCACTTGACTGAGGACGTCTTGAACATTGATCTGCTCATGTATCCTAAATTATCATGGTCTTGCTGATGTTGCTGAGCTTTCTGATGTTTTTTCTATAGCTATTAGAAACGTGTCCAATATTTGAAAATTGGTACATGTCTTGGGTATCATTTATTAAGTAGATCCTTGACACTTCTGATAGTATCCGGGAATTTTTAATGTTGAACCATTGAGGAGTATTTTCTTTTATTGGACGTCTTTGATGACCATTAGGGTGACAGGTGAATCTATTTTAATCTTCTGTGCAAACAAGAGTTCTGTTTGTAAACTTTTTGAAAGTAAACTAGAGCTAAATAGACCCTCTACTTTTGGTTCTCTCTTTCCCCTTTTTTATTTCCTATTCATACTCTTAGTGATAATGGGTGTTGCAATAACTATGTTTGTTTTCTTCAATAGTTTGAACACAGACTAATAAGTAGCTCTTTAAAATTTTCCAGTTCACAGATGAAGAGATTGAACAAAGCTATGAAGAATTTTATGAAGATGTACATACAGAATTTCTGAAATATGGTGAACTTGTGAACTTCAAGGTTCTTTGTGCCTCCTTTTTGTCTTGAAACAAGATGATTCCCTAAGCCAATTCTCTACTTACTGTTGTATTCATATTTCAGATTGTTTACTTCACATGATTGTTGCTCTAAATTCGAAAATGATTATGATATATATTCTTAGGGGGAATTGGAGAATTAGTTTACAATTAAATTGATTATGGTTAATTGGTATTTCTTAAGCTCTACATGAGGAGACTGGTTCACTTTAGTACTCCATCCATCCTAGAAAGGATGCAATTCAAGCGCAATTTCATGTTTTAGTATTTTAAATTTTGACCAATATAATAAAAAAGTACCAATATTTATGATATCACATAAATAAATAAATACCACTAGACTAATTATGAAATGTATTTCATACTAAATTGATTTGGAGCCATAAATGTGAATACCATTCACTAGAAACTTGGTCAACCGTGAACCACTTGAACTAGCACGCAACCCATAGTTGCATTCTTTTTGGGACAGAGGGAGTAGTTCACTGCTATTGAATACTCGAATATGTCCAAACTTCTGAAGACTTAGGGGGGGCGTTTGGTACCCTAGCTAGTTTGTCTTACTATGCTAGGCAAGGGAACCTTTGCCAGGCAAGGTTAGCAGGTTTTGCTCTCTGGCCCCAGCAAAGTAAATCCTTGCCAGCATGGACCTCAAGATTGGCTTACCAACTATCCAAACGCATGTCCCTGTTCTGTTTTCTGTCTCAGCAAGGCTAGACAGTCCCTGGTAAAGAATCCAAACAGAACCTTACTCTTAGCTAAGCATTTTAACCTCACCTTGCTGCTCACATATATGATTGATTGTTAGACCTCTTTCTATTTTTACCTTTCTATTTAGAAGAATGCACTTGTTACCATGGGCTAATTTCAACACAAATTTGAACAGAAAGGGTTGTAGAGTAGTTCCCTGATCAGTTGTTTAGCGCTGTGAATGAGATAGGCACCTCTAAATTATGGAAACACTGATTTGCAATTTTCATAAATTTAGGCTTACGTACAATTTTTCATCTGTTAGAATTATCGAAATGATTCCAGTTAATATGTTAGGTATGTAGAAATGGATCTTTCCATCTTCGAGGAAATGTTTATGTGCACTATAAATCGTTGGATTCAGCTCTTCTTGCCTACAGCAGCATGAATGGACGCTATTTTGCTGGAAAGCAGGTAATTACTTTGTTTATTTGAGCATAATTGTTATAGCTTAAGGGAGAAAGTGCAAATTACTACCCCCAAATTTAGCCGGTTGGAAAACCCATAAACCATAGTTCTTAAGGCATCGCCTTGGCGTGCTGGCGACACCCCAGCGCCTTGCAAAATGCTCGTCTAGATGGGCAAGGCGCCTAGGCATCTAAAGCGGACGCCTAGGCGTCTGGAAGGTGGCACATTGTCATGCCTCGCCTTTACGCCTTAAGAACTATGCCGTAAACTATCTTTGGTTTATTTTACTCCCCCCAAACTATTTCAGTTGGTTCAATCTACCCCTTTATAAAATTTGTGTACTAAGTTGAATTTTAAGTTAAAATTTTTTGGGGTGATAACGGGCACTACAAGTTATGCCAAAAAAGTTACTTCTGGGTCAATCCTCAAAATTGTAACTTATAAGTCAACTTGTACGTGGAGAAAAAAAAGGCAGATCTTATCAAAGGGGTAGACTGGACTAACTGTATTTTTTTGGGTGTGTGTGTGTGTGTGTGTGGGAGGGGGGCATTATTAATCCTGGCTTACATCAAAGAATCCTGCACCTCTAGATACTGTTTTCTGTTGTGTTAACTTAATACACATGGTTCTGTTTGCTTAACCTGAACCTGGGTTTTTCTTATGTGTTTAGATAACATGTGAATTTGTTGCTCTGACAAGATGGAAGGCTGCCATATGTGGTGACTACATGAGATCAAGATACAAGGTACTTGGGATGTAGCTTTGTCTCCTTAATCAATTTAGTCTTATTTCATGACAGATATGAAGTTTGTTTGAAGTGTTGAATGTTGATATTTGTTAGAGGAGAATACTCAAAATTTTGAGAAATAGGTTCAGAACTGCTAATATAGTCAGTATTTTTTGTCATCCTCTTTCAGACATGTTCACATGGAGTTGCGTGTAATTTTATTCACTGTTTTCGCAATCCTGGAGGAGATTATGAGTGGGCTGATTGGGACAATCCTCCTCCTAGATACTGGATTAGGAAGATGACTGCTCTTTTTGGTCCCTCAGTTGATACTTTGTATGAAAAGGAGAGTGATACCCCCAATTTTAAAAGTTCAGAGGGCTCTGATAGGAAGAAACTGAAAATTTCCAGCAACAGGTACATACTAAATGACGAGTTAATCATTTTACCTGTCAGCTTCCATTATTATACCTAAGGACTATGCTTAATATTTTGATTTTGGCTCAACAGATATGTTTCAAGAGGATCTAGGGATGAAGATGTGCATACACGACACTCTCAAGATTTTTCACACTCTAAGCAAGAACGTAGTAGCCACAGCATGAATTATGAGTACCAACGGCATAGAAGAGATTCTTCAGCAGTAGATAAGCCCCGAAGGCAAGATGTTCAAGATACAAATGGCAGACAATCTTCAACCGTGCGAAATGACAATGAGTCCCATAGGCACAAGAATGAAGAAAGGCATAGAAGTGATCATGGTAATGGAGAGAAAAAAGGTGACAAAACTAGGCCTAGGAAGCAGTGTTCTGATAGGTATGGAAGTTTGGAGCCTGGGTATTCTGATTGGCCTTCAGACTTCACTGATACAGACATCAGGAAGGGTCCTTCAGGTGAGAAGTCCACTAGCAGGTACGGATATGATGATTCTAAAAGGAGCAGGAGGGGATCATCGGAGTACTACAATCTTGAATGGCACCACTCTACAGCTCAAAGACCAACAGGAAAGGAGCACAACACTAAAAGATGCTCGAGACGTGACATTGAAGATTATTATCATGATGAGAAAGATGGCAGAAGAGGGAAATCTCAAAAGCATGATCACCATGACTCAAATGATCGGTGGGTAGCCACAAATAGCGATGTTGATTCGGATGGAGATAGATATCAGAGTTCAAGCTGTAAAGGCAGTAGGTTGGGAAGGAAGGATGGTGCTCATCCAGACAGTGAAGCTCGGCATCAGAGGTCAAGTAGAAGTAGAGAGGATGACAATAGAAGGAAGAGGCACAGTGGAAACAGACAGCACAGCGGTACTGAAGAAGGTACCTCAGAACCAAGCAGTGGAGATTTGAGCTCTGATTCATGGAGCCGTAGATCGAGAAGCAGTGAGGAGAACTTTTCAGCACACAGGTCAAAGAGGAAGCAAAGTTTGGGCAAGAAGTTTAGTTAGTGGTAAACAGTAACGTGTGGTTGCATCTATAGAGCCCTGTTTTGCTTAGTTTGGCCTCCCATTGACTTCGTTAGCTATCCTTGTAAAAAAGCTGTTGTGCGCTGTGAAAAGGTTAAAATGAGTACAAAAAACTATTTGGTCCTAGGTGTAAAACCTAACCTCCTCTCTCTATCTTGCTTGAAACAGCTGTGAAGCAGCTCTCTGTTTCTCACATATTTCAAAAAGTAGAAAGCCGTGCTTTTAAAATTACACCACACGAATACAACTATTTCTGAAAAAAAAGTAGTTTCAGATTAACCTGTTTGGAGTTTTTTAACAGCAGAAGCATTTTTTTAGAAGCTCTACCAAACTATATGCACTAGTATATCTTAATATCCAACTATATGCACTGCGGTAGTGCGGTTTCATGACATTGCTCAATTCCAGGCCCGTTTTCAAGGGCGGTGTTAATACAGGCTGTCATGCGTAACCTTTCAGAATTTTGATCTCATTTAAATGTAATAACCTCACTGCTTAAGTGATATATGGGGATGACCAGAGTCTCTTTGGTTTCTATCGGCACTCGGCAGCACGCTGCAGCTATCCCAGTTCGTGAGCTCAAGTACCCTTAAGCTCTGGGCTGTGCCTCTAGTGTTCATATCGTTAACATGTGTCTGATCTAGTCATCATCAATTTGGCGGAAACTACAGTTCTATGGCGGGAATGGTTTGCATGTAATGTACATTACAAAACCATACAACATGAGTATTACTAATGATGCTAGCATATCTTGGATCAGTCGCATGAACTACGAAGTGTCATCTTGTAAAAGCATGTGTCTTCCATCGTTTCTTCAGGAAGCGCAATAGCATCTTCCACCAATAAAGGGCAGGAACAAAAACAAATATACAACTCATAGTTCAACACTGTTGTAATAATGCCTAGACATCTCATGACAAAAAAGAAGTATCATGAAACAATCCTGGGATCATTTCATATTTTGCACAAAGCTGAAGATCCTCATCCAAGTGCTCCAACATCTAATAGGGCCCTCTAGGCCTCTAGCTGATCAGCTCCCCTTCCTACCTCTTTGTTTTGTCATAAACCTCAATGTATCTTTTTGGAACACCATAATGGTCCACAAGGTGTTTTGCAAGGTCATCAATCACTCCACCTTGTACTAAGACCTCGTACTGCCCTTTCTTACCTGAAATGGTCATGTAGATGTAATGTATTTCAGTATTTCCTTCACACCATAACTAGTCTGCAAGATGAACAACCGATGTAGGCCAAGTTACCTGGAAGCTCTGCTGTGGTGGTGCTGCAGGCAAATTTTTTCTGGAGTTCAGAAGCCAATGAATCAGGATCCATCAGAAAACACTCGAGCCCAGAAAGCCGAGTCATCTTCTTATTACCCTGTCTTCTTTCTGTCATGATCTGAATAGTTCTTATGGCACCCTTGCGTATGACCTCCTGAGTTCCTCTTGATACTTTATGGTGAACTTGCATGCGGTTTAAGAATGTTGAGCCCAAGTCTTTCTTATGGATTTCAGTTGGGTATGCTGTGCCCTTTTTGATAGCCCCTTTGTACAATGCATCACATAATGTAACATCAAGAATCACCTTGGCCTTGTCTGTAGGTTTAACCAAATTTTCCTTTTCAACATACCTAATTCACAAAAGAAAACAGAATTATATGAATGTGAATAAACTGGACACCTTACACTTCACAAATATAGGACTAGCTAATTACCACAAAGAATCAGCCACTTTGTCCAACATTGTAGTTACAGAGAGTGAGACAAACCTGAAGACTATATCTGAAGCCTCTGGTGCACTGTAATACTTCTCCATATCAGCTTCTACAGCCACAAATATGGGTTTAACATGAGAACTTGGCTTATAAATCTCTGCAACCTCCAACTGCTTAGTGACGCTACTTTCAGCAACATCTTTTACGTGTTCAACAGGCTCCTGTACCCTCTTTTCCGGTCTAAAGGCCATGTAGTCTGGATGCTTGCGATTGATAGCAAGCAATATAAATTCCTTCTTATATTTGTCCTCCTTTGCTGAAATCTGCAAAATATACAGCAGGGGGCCTTGTTCAGACATTTGAGTAAAGGAATGTGACTTGTTCTGAAATTTTCCTTTTTCGAGGAAATTTTCCTTTTTCGAAATTGGGTCTTGAAGATTCAATAGTTTCTAAATCATTAGATTAGGCCCTGAACCATCGCATTGGACTATCATGTTAGACATATATATACTAAAATAAAAATAGCGACATGCAAGTAACTAAGCTATGAGCAGTTTGTGTGTCCCCCTTTCAATTTTGTAGTTTTAAGGATAATGCTTAGAAAAAATTAAGACAACAAACAGTAGTCCAGAACAACTGTACCAACTTGAATATATCATAAATTATGCATATGAAATATAGCAGTCTTACAAGGCCAGATGAAGATTTTGATTGTAACCACTTCGACAACTTTTTGTGTGATGATTTTTTTATATCAAGAGTAACACCAGGGGGTCTGCAGGGTAGTATGTGATTTGCCCTGCACAGACAATGGAGGACTTAATCCCAAGTCATGAAAAAAGGTAGAACATGTGAGCTATAAGTTGTTGAATGTTTGAATATTTCATTAAAGTCAGCCAGGCTAGTAGTCCAAATATTTTAATAACAACGCTTGATTACTCGGGCAAAAAGGGAAAAAAAATAAGTAGCGCTACAGCGTAATAAGACAATAGGAAAAAAAAAAGAAACGTAAATGCTATTTATTGCGGAGCAGAACATGTTTCCATGTATATGTAATAAAAAGGCCTAAAATATGCCCTGGAGGAAAACAGATGAACCCTATGAAAGTTAGATATGTGAGAGTACATCATACCACAGCTGCTAGATTGCAATAACTTATATAGAAACAAATAGAATAAACAAATGTGAAAAAATGCGTTAAAGCAGATGGTAATCAAGATGTGATCAGGAGCAAAAAATTACCATAGTGTACTTCCTGGCATTGGAAGATCTTTTTCTTTTATGCTTGTGTATAACGCTTGCAGAAGGCATTTTTCCAAAAGAGAATCAATTTCCTCGGTTGTCAAATTATGATGTTCCATTTCAACAGGTGCTTGTTCAGTGTTTTTATCTTCAGGCAGTTTTAGTTCGCTAACAGCATCAGTTATCTCTTCCACGGCTTCACTCTGGATGCCAGGATCAGCACCATGATTGTCTGAAATATCAACTCCTGCATCTTCAGCCGAAACAAGACCATCATTCACGCCTTCAGGTTCTTCAGCAGAATCAGGAGACTGAGATGTTGAAACAGAATTAGGATCTTCAACAACAACGTCGGCAAAAAATCCTTCATTGGGGACGTAATGACCATCAGCTGAATCCCTGCAAACAGTATTAGACAAGTTAATTTCCGGAAAATGGCTGAAGTCATTTATGTACCAGCCCTGGTCAGTGTACACTTGCCATAACATATCCCGGTAGTAATGTAAAATCTTTAAAGCCTTGCCACGTAGCCCTGCCTTCAAAGCTTCAGTACTACTCATAGTTGTGCTCCCAACCTGTGTAATGCATAATGGTAAAAAAGAAAACGTAGATTTGAACATACAGATAGAGCTCTACCAGTTAAAAACTATGGGCAAAATCAGTTACAAGGAAATATGAAGAACTTACCGCAATTGGAGCAGGGTTACCAGGAACTTTTACAGCCCATGGTTGGCCAGCTTCAAAAGATGGAAACCCTTCTGGAGGTATGCTGATACCAGGAAACATCAGGTCAGCACCACCAATCACAAAACGGGAAACCTCACCACCTTTAAGTGTAAAAGCTGGCAACAGATGGGGGACCTTCCAAAGTGCATAAACTGCAATATTCACAGCAGATAAATCATACTCAATTCATTTCCAATGCCAGACAACTGTCGATTAGTAAGTGAAAAACTTATATGACAGTCAAAAGGCAAGGATTTTGTAGATAAAATCTTAACTCTATAAACTCATGCAATGTCTAATGGAAGTGATGCCTCGACAATTCACTGTGGCTACCATCTGCTAATCTAGGCTATTTTCAATATACGGAACAAAAAACAATAAGTTAACATACAAAATAAGAGTAGAGCATAACAAAATTACAGTAAATAAAGCACCTGATTTGATAATTAGAAATCAAAATAATGATGATTGCATTCAATAACAGGAAACAGAGGCTTATGTTTCTTCTCTGTTCCCTTTCTTTTAGTGCGTACTCAACCAGAAACAAATAAATTTCAAAAGCAGTAGTACAGTAACAAGAGCTACTGTAGCAGAAGTAACCAAAGTTGGATTTAATAGATGAAAAGAGAAACCTGTTGGAAACAGTTCATGGCCTCTTGCATCAGTGTTGAAAATCATTGGGAATTCTCCCTCAATGCCATATACAAGAGCATGATTCGGGTACTTAGCAACTGTTATCTCAGCCTATACAAAAGCACATCAGAATAAGTAAGTATTACAACAAATTCAAACATATAAATAAAGACACAAATGATACAGAATTATGCGTAAAATTACTATAAGTTACTTCCATGGTACGACTGGTAAATATAGGAATGAGAAGGAATATGATAAAGAAAAAATAAATGTTACGGATTGAAATTTCACAAGCATATGTGAACAAGTAGGCTACTATTCCTTCACTAAGACTAGAGTGCTACCACGCAATGTATGCCAAGTTGATGGTGACAACCCAAACAATAACATATTAACATCTAACATGTACTCCTCCATTTCTTTATGTTAGGCATCTTAGGATTAGAGGGTTTTTTTTTTTTTTCATTTTACAGGTGTGTAAGGTTTCAAGGGAATCTTTAACCACTTTCTTCCTATTTTACCCTTGCTGCTTTACTGCCTGTGTAATGACGCATGCCTGCCAAATTAATTGCCAGTGTCACCAACGGCTTGTCTCTCATTTACCTATATGGCTATACCCACCATGAGAGAGAGGATTGGGAATTCAAAAGGCTTCAGCCAATAAACGGATAGCATAAAGCTGGTTATTTTCTCCACAAATGCACAAAGGGACAGAGTCAGTTGAAGAGTACGGCTAATGCAGTCTTTTTTGCTTGTCGTCCCCTTAAATTTGAAGCTCCTCAATATGCGCCTAAGCTGAAAAGACTAACAAAAAGGAACTGAGAGAGTCATATATAATATGATACGTAGGGGTGCTCGCCTCGCCTCGCCTTGCCCCTGCCACTCGCCTCGCCTTGCTCAGGAAGGTGGTGAGCCGAATCAGCTCCCCAGAGCGAGCAGAGGAAAATTCTCGCTTTCATAAATAACAAGGCAGCTGGCGAGAGAACCAAACACCGTCCACCGTTTCAACGTCTTTACTCTGTTAGGCGAGGTGAGGGCAAGCAAGGGTTCCAAAGCATGCTTGTAATCAATTAGTGTAACCTTACATGTTATTGTCCCATACTACACTAACATCAATAGCAAATTCTTTAGCCTGTGGAAGTAAAGGAAGGCTAGATATGAAAACCAGTTAATTCTGTCAGACACATGGGGAAACAAAAGAAGCCATCACCTTGGGAGGAAGGATGGCGTCGAGATCAGCATCAGAAGCCTGTGGAAACCTTTCCTTGGCAGTTCTTCTTAGTTTCTTTTTGTCAGCCCCAGACAAGCGCTGTATGGTTTTCACATCAACAGGTTTCTTGAACATGGCTGATCAGACCCAGGAACAAGCTGAGCTGTATATAAATAAGTTATTATGGCACCTCAATGACAAGGAAGACCATGAGATATAAAACTGTAAAAAACTGATGAGCAACAAAATATAGATGATGAAACAATCAGCCAGCACGAAATTCATCTTTAGGAGGTGAGATTAGCAAAATGTCGAACGAATGCTAAGAAAAATGCCATTGCAGGCTCCTATTACCACACTCATCGCATCCCTAATCATTGATTTCTATCAATATATCTGCTAAAAAGCCCCAAACTTATAGAGAGTACTTAGCAGTAGCACCTACATGACACATACACAGTTCGTCCTATCACAATTATACAAACTCAATTCAAGAACCCCAGTGTCCCATATCCTTCTCTTAGGACAACAATGCCCAGCCCGTTAAAATGAAAACATTCCTTTCAATCAGGCAACGCATGAATTAGGAGCAAAATTACCAAGCCCTTACAGGGGAAACAGCCCTACTTTCTCCTCTCTGATAGTACCATGTTCTTCGAGCACGACAAGAACTCAACAAGTGGCAGGAGACAACAACACATCACAGACTAATCCGAGGACTAAGAATAAGAAGCCTAACGATCGAGTAAGAAAAGACAAGCTTTTCCACCATATCCGGAAGGGCTAACGAGCCGAGGGATCACAGATGATGTACTAGCCAACCAAGGATGGAGTTAGAGATAGAGCAAGGCTTCCTCACCGCCGGCGGCGAGGTCGGAGGCGGCGCGAGCCGCGAGGGATCGGGTAGGTTCTCGAAACACTTTCGGACGCTGCTCCAGACCAGAATGAACGACGGCGGCGTGTGTGCAGGTGCGTGTCCCGTGTCCCTGAGGAGAAACCATACGGTAGATGGGCCGGTAGCCCTCACGGACCCTCCTCTCCGGCTTTTCTATGGGCCTATCTTTCCTTTTAGCCCTGAGGCCCATGGACCTGGACTAAAACGGGCCGTCGTGGTCAATGGGCCGATTTCACATGAAGCATCGAGAACGACGAGCTGCCCTGCCTGCCTGCAACCACACGCACTGGAAGCACCGTGCGGCGCAGCAGCGAGCGAGAGGAGTGGAGGATGACGGCGCCCAAGCCTGGCGGGGGAGCGGCGGCGGCCGCGCGGGCGGCGGCGGCTGGGCCCAGGACGGTGCTCATCACGGGGGTGAGCAGGGGCCTGGGCCGGGCCCTAGCTCTCGAGCTCGCGCGCCGCGGCCACGCGGTGGTCGGCTGCGGCCGCTCCGCCGAGCACCTCCAATCCCTCGAGGCGGAGATCACGTCGCCGTCGCGCCACTTCCTCACCGTGGCCGACGTCGTAAGGCTCCGCTGCTCGTTCAAGCACTGATTGGAATTTCGCTTCGCGGTTGCTGTGCTGCTTTCTAGGGAGTGTGACCTGCTGACCTAGCTCTCCAGTTCATTGGGGATCCATTTTCAGTGCTTACTGTTGTTTGGGGCTTCCCAACCGCTGTGCTTGGTTGAACTTTGTGCATTTGATGTCATATGCTACTGTATTGATGAGCGAAATCTCAATTAGTCCCATTAGGTTGTAGATTCGTGCTGCTGTATATGCATCATTTGCTTAGAACTTTCAGAAGAGTATTTTACAGATTGGTAAGCTTTGGTTGTTTCACTGGTAGCTTATCCCCGAGTGTCCATGCGTCTTGAATTTATAAGAGCAACTCCAACGGTTTTGCATAATTGACTTGGCAAAACATGGAGTTTGCCAAGTCTCAAATCCATATGGGGAGGAGAAAAAAATGCTATCTCCAATGGTTTGGCATAATTGATTTGGCAAAACAGAAAATGTGGACCCGGCCGTTGTTTTTTTGACGCGAAAATATTTCTCCGCGCGTCACGCGGCTTTCTTCCGCCCTCGCGAATGTTTCTTCGCGCGTCATCGCGCCTCCGCACGTCGTGGACTGCAGCCGTCGTATGTGGATGCCGCCATCGTGGATAGAGGGCCGCAGCACCCCGGCCGCGGCCGCCTGCACGTCTTGATTGCCGCTGCCCGCAAGCCATCGTGAATTGCCGCTGCACTTCGTGGATTAGGGCCGGGTGCAGGAGGGTCATCGTGGACAGTTCTGATCGTGGATTTCAGCTGGTCTAGGAGGGGATCGAGGTGTTGATGAAGTTCTATACAGCCGCCGGCGTTGATGTTCTATACACGCTGTTGATCTCGCGGGAAGAAACGGCGCGGGGAAGAACTTGCGGGAAGAAACGGCAGCGCGGGAGGAAAAGCACGCGCGGGGAGGAAAAT
>JAKNSH010304226.1:0-12777 GCA_027790015.1 Cymbopogon flexuosus
TGATCCTTAAAACCCTCTCGGTTTATTGACTTTCTAAACAAAGGCACCTTAGCCACTACTGGCTGCATGCTTATTCTCTTCTAAACCGAACTCTCTCCTCAGCCACTAGTATTGGCTGAGACCTCTTCCACTGCCATAACATGATGGCATTCAGTCAAATATGGATCGTTAACAGTCCAACTGATAACGATGACAAAAGAAAGAAAGAACAAACAAGCACCAAATGAGACAGTGCAAACAATGACAGATGATAAAAAAGGATCAAACAAAACTAAGGGTTGGTTTAATAGCAAAAACAAAACTTTACCCTGAACCAAATAATATAGCTGAGTCCTTACCATTACTCTCCTTAACTTGAAAATCGCGTCAAATCGCAAAGGTTTGACAAAGTACTTCTCACCATCATCGCATGCATATGTAAATGAACTATCAAGAAGAGTACTGCATATGAAGGCGAAGATCAGCATTTAGAGTCAATAGATATTCTATACAAAATTATTGGCACATTTTTTATAATGTTGAAGTACAACTCCTTTCTGCATATACAAAATAGATGAAAAAGACAAAAAGGTTGATACCTTGCTGCACAGCTCTTGTAATATGTAAAGATGATCTCATTAAGCTTCTGAGCAAGAAGATCGAAGCAAAGATCAACCTAGAGGGCAGTGCACAAGTAACACAGGTAAGAAGTTCGCAAATGGATGACAATAGAACTTTGACTCTATGACCATGGGTAATCCCAAGCCACACCGTCGCCTTGCTTTCTTCCTAGATGGTGATTCATATGCAACCAGACTAACCATGCAGGACTAAACACCGCCAGCCTAAACATGAACCAAAATGAGTTTTTGTGCTACATAGTTGAGTGAGTTAATATCATTTAATTTGGTTGAATATATTCAGCAAGAAAGCTACAATAACGAAGAATACAGTTAAGATGGAGAACATGCCCAAAATGGAAGCGAATTGATAGTCAAGTGAGACAAGGTAACTGCCTACCTCAGCTTCAATTTCATCATAAAGAAATCTCTGCTTGAGAGAGGTTAGTGCATGTTGAGCAGAGTCATTGTAAAGGTCAAATGGAATCAAAATGCTTTCGATAAGACCAGCATCTTGTGATTCAATGACATGGTCCACCAGCATCCACGGGAGTGAGCATTCAATTGGAAACTGTCACCAAGACGTAAATTAGTATTAGCCTGCACTGTTAATATTTACAAGAAGCTGCTTAAAAAAATTCTACATCTGAATTCTCACTAATAGCTCCCCCTATCTACAATTTCATTATACAACAAAGGAAAACAAAAATGCTCCACCTGGATGACACGAGAAGATTCAAGGTAAAATTCTCTGAACCAAAGAAACCCAAGATCAGTTAGAGTACCAATAGTCGCTGCATATTATACCAAAAAAGGGCAGTTAATTGTACTCCAAAGAAACAGGATAAACAAACAGTAAATATGAATTGCTGAAATTCAGAGTAGTGAAATAAAGGTTAATTGAAAATGTTCCCTGATTAAAATATGAAGCATGTGAAATGTTACCACAGAACTCTTAAGTGAATGTGAATTGCTATCTTCAAGACTGACTCAGATTAAGTACGCACCTGTATAATCCAAAATATGCAAGAAAAAACTAAGCTTGTAGAAAAATGTCTCTAGTTGTTTAAGATCTTCCACAGGTATGCCAGAGCCACTATTCCCAAAAAGTCCTCCAGGTTTTCTCAGATTACCACCAGATACAAGCTCGCATATAAGAAATTGCAAACAATGAATCTGTAAAAGTTTTGGTAAAAGTACAACAATAATAGTTACGTCAGCAGTGCAGTAAACAAAAAATATTCTAAGTAAATACAAAAATACAACAAATGTTCCAGCATAAATAAATAAAAGAAATAATGTGACAACTTTACAGTTTGTCATGACCAGTTAATTGTTAAAATGAACTACTTTCTGAAATTAACTTCCAACCCCCAAAACCCGCCCTGCCAAAAAATATAATAGTTGTAGACAACCTTTTTATTTACTTTTCAAGTGAATGCAATAAGGATGCACATTGATTGATTTCGACAGTTAAGAGAGTTTTCCAAAACTGAAGTCAATAATCAGAAAAGATGTGTGAGGTCTAGATGATTTCCTACTGTAGTTTTTCCAATTTATACTACTGAAATCAATAAAGTAACAATGAAATTTGTCCTAAAACATTGACACCGCCTCCTACAATCTTGAAGAGTATTGTATGAGCACTGGGGGAAATGTTCGAACGCAAACTTCGTCAGGCACCGCAGGGGCTAAGAACTTAATTGATAGATCATTGAATACTCAAAATCATGAATGAAACCTGTGCAGCTGTTGGTGCAACTGGTCTTGGGTAAAATGTGTTTTGTCTCATTTCCTCAGTTTCTTGGTGTAGCGAGTGCTGCTCTGGGTCTGCCTTACTAGTGTTGGCCATCCAATCTGCTGAGAGGGTTCGCATATCAGAGAGAATCCTGAAAGAATACAAAGGAAAATGAGCAAAACTTTTTAGTTTTCCAAATCCATTCTCAAAATAGGAGTGCATTGTCACACAAGATCCAGTTCAAAGACTGTCAATCACAGAAAGAATCAGAAATGTCTGAACCCATAGGAACTTTGGATAGCATATATACAATGTCCATTGTAAAGTAAACAGGATGGTTGCAAGAGACAGAATTATTTACCGAGAAAGGTCCTTCTTCTTTCTAAATGTTGTACGAAGCATAGTATCAAGTTTATCCTGTACAAAGTCTTGGACCTCCATGTGTATTGTTTCCCACAAAGCTTCAGACACTAAAGTATCACAATGCTGCATCATCAATCCTATACTCTTTATGTAACCAATTAATTCAAGCAGAGCCCTTCGTTCTTCAGCAGTATAGTTATAGCGTACTACCTGCATTGCAAATAAGCAATAAACATCAAGTCATGAACACAAAAAAAAGGTAAAAAAAATCATATTGTAATTATGAGTTGTCAAGTTATAAATGAATACTTTATCAAAACACCAAAAACAAATCAAGGAAAACAAAAGAGAATGCCGCAACGCTAATGGATTACTAACATAACTTTTCACCACGATGCATGTTTAAATAACAAAGCCTACATTGTAATGAAGAAAACTATAAGCAGCAGAGTGACAGAACATTTAAAATGTTATGAGGGGTGCCATTTGCTTAAGACGAAATCATTCATGAACACAACCCCGAAGGTTGATAAAATATTTAAATCTGCTGAGGCCTCAAGAGACAGATATATTTGGATAAATAAATAAGAGATTCTAAGATAACAAATAAAAGAGAAGGAATTCTTTCTTAATTCCAATGGAATATTACCCATTCATAGACCTAAACTTAGGAAATTTACATAAAATACATGTAATATATTTACAATGGAACAAACCCGATAAACTAGGAAACTAATCACTATGAATCTAATTCCCAATTAGCACTGCCTGGTCGGTCCAAAATGACAGTAGTGTGCCATAGTCTAATTCACAGCAGCATTGACTACAAGGGAATGGCTATACTGCTACAGTACAGCAGTACACTGTTATGTTTTTACAAAAAAAAAAAAAAAACTAAACAAGCAGCAACATAAGGAAATGTAATTATGTAACTAATAATAAAACAATAGTCAAAAAGCAATCAGAATTTGTTGTAGAAAAGTGAGAACTGCTTGCAGCGAAGCGGATAAGACCTTTTCATAGTCAAAACATGCCGTGGAGTTTTGTTGCGAATCTGAAATAGGGCGAGAGAATTTCCAGGCACATTGTTCCCAAATCCTGCCAGTCCAACGGCTAAGAAGCTGGAAGCCTTCAACAACAATATCATACATGTTCCCTTTGATATCCCGGGACCAGTCATTGTCCACACCATCTGATGACTTCAATCTTATCATCTGAAAGAACAGATCAATATCAATGCATGAAAGAGCACACCAAAGACAACAAGTATTACTATCTCAGTGTTAAATGAAATACTTTTTTAAGTTGTTCTTTTCCTTTTGATGACTCAATGTATGGTATAGTGCAAATATATGTTTCTTGTTTCATCAAACTAAAGATAGAGAACTCAGTTGGGAGCAATGGTGGAAACTATTACAGCACAAACCTGCTCGTGTATATCTTCCATAGACGAAGAAGAGGACTGTTACAAGTATAAACAGAGAGAGGCAGGCTAAGCTAGAGAGTTAAGAGGGGTCAGTCCCAGAGAGGCTTAGCTAGAGAGTTAAGAGGGGGGAAGTCCTAGGCCACACGCCTGGAGAGTTCTCAGGTAGCACACAGCAGATACAAAGTAATGGCAGGTATTAATACAAAGTAATAGCAGGTATTAATGCTAACAGCAACAGTGATGGCTAATGACTCATGCGATATCAATTCTACAGTTATTTTAGAAAAATATAAGAGTGATGCAATGAAAATAAAATTATATGTTTACCTGATCCATAGCAGAGGCAAAACGTATAGAGAAGTCGTCATGCTCAGCTCTGATAGTTCCCATGTGATTCAAAATCAAGTAATGCCTCTGATACGTGGTTTAGTTAAGGAATTAAAGCATACTATGACATATCATGTGCAAATTTAGTTAGTTCTGGTTGCGCTTCCTGCTCTAACGAAATTCCATTTGCCTTCATGTGGAATAAATCATGGGGATCTGTTTTTTGTACACAATAGAGATTCTGTCCAGGTAAGAAACCAACATATGTTTGAACCCATTCGTGAAAAAATGTTTAGAAAACTCAGCAGAAAGGATATTCTTGTAGCTCTCGACCCTGAATTTCATGAGGTGCTTGAAGAGTAAGGAGACGAGTTTGACTGGAAAAATTTTGAAAATATGATGACAATTCCTTCAAAATTGCAGCAGGAGAGAGATGCAAATCTGGAAATGCCGGGATCACTGGGTCATTCTGAAAAAAAAGGAAGATGTAAGAGCGATAACAAGTTTAAAATATGAAGTAGCATAATCAGATAAACATCAACTCCTCCAAAAATCCATCTATAAGTAGACTTAAGTGGATATCTACAAGGAGATGATCAAATGATCAAACCTTAAAAACATTGAGAAGACGATTTATCTTCACCCTCTTATAAAGCGACTCACTCTCCTTCTCTGATGAGGTTGCTAGGACAACCAAAACTGGGAGGACACGAAGTAGGGTATGGCGCTCAGGAAAAAGAAGAGCAAAGTCCAATTCCAATGACTCCACACAAAATACTATAAGAACCTGTAGAATATCCTCAACACTGATGTTTTAAGTTAAGGAAATCAATAACAGATTGACAAATAAAATGAAAGCAACCACAGCCATGATATTAATCTGTTCTAGCAAGCATAACAGGTGCATAGCAACAAGCAGATTTTATAGCCATCTGAAATATTACATAAACCAACAATCAGCTACTTAGACAGCTCAGGTACAAGCACAGAATATATGATACTGGTGTGCAGATTTGTATTGTGGACATCTAAAAGTTGTTCCAATCAGTGATTTTTCACTAAAAAAATATTCAAGTGCAGGGTTGTGTTGCTAAATTCTCAACATGCTAAATACATTCAGTCAATCAAACAAAGTTACATAAGCTCTCATCTACAGCAAGAAAACACAGAGACAGGATCTTTGTTGTAAATGTATCAAAACTTATCAATTTTGAAATTGCATGTTATTTTTCCTGCTACAAGCAACAGTGCAACACAATCATCTAAAAGAACTCATATAGCATGCTTATAAAAAGCAAACAAGTGTGATGTTGAAACACAGAATGTGGGATACGTATTTGTCCGAAACATCTCAGCATGCAAATTTAACAAGATGGCCCATCTGGTGCTCAGAAAAATCTGCAAATGCAAGCGAGAAACCAAGTTAAAAATGCACATATACATATTAGCTATCGTGATAATACTTGCATGTTTCAAACAATTCAGTGAGGAATTTAGTTAGTCCACTTTCATCCCTTTGAAAATTGGGATTTCGGAAGTGTTCTTATTTTAAACTATTTTACAGAAGTGTTTATTCTACTCAAGAATCAAGCACAAGCATGCAAACAATAGCATCAACTACAATGTCAAAAGAGAAAAAAATATTCCACTGATTCCTGAAATTGATGTCTGTAGATCAAGTTGTTATAAATTCAACTAATTTGTTTATTTATTATTTTAAACATGGAGTAACTGCTGAGCTTAAACACAATTGACCTCAACTCTGTAGAAGTAAAAAGGCAAGGAAAATTGTGCACAAGGCTCTTGTGTCCTTTGTGTCTTGAGTATTTGGGTCAATAGTATTTGGGTCTTGAGTGTGTTGCGTGTGTGGTACCGTACATTTACTCATTCAGTACTCTCTCTTTAATGAAATGACACATGTAGTTGTCTTAGAAAAAAAAAATTATCGTAAGGATTTAAGAGTTCCAACATAACAAGAAGCTGTAATGAAGAGCAATGACAAAGCAGCAACCTGAAGATCATCCAGCTCTTCTCTCATGGTGTCAGTATCCTGCCACTGTGTGCTTACTTGAGTGAATGTTCTGCATGAAAATATAAACAAAAATCAATCGCTGCATCTAAGAGAACATGTACAGATGTACTAGCAATCGAACATAAATCAAAAGAAAATAAAAAGTATCTGGATGTTGATATATGATCCTGGACTAATAGGTAAGTTGTAAAGTTTTAATATTTATTAAGTGGTAAAAGTGACATGGCGTGTACTACTAGATGCTTACCATTTTAGGCTTCACTGGAAAATACAGAGTATCCAAATTATATTGCAAGTGAATTCGTAACTTTTGTAGTATCTATAAAAAGTTAGTCCATTCAAAGTTGCAAATGTTGTTCTCCACCACTTAAACTAGTTATTCAGAGAGCAAATTTACACGTGCAAAGACTATTGTCATAGCAACTTGAGGCAGTACATTCAATAGCACTGCATACAAACATCAGATGACACTATGGGCATAAAAACACGGGTATATGAGCATGTCATTTTTATGGTAGTTTATGAAACAGTGAAACACAACTCCAGCTGTACTAATTGACACTAAAAATAAATCCCACCAAGGTGATAGCATATCGAGTAATGAAAAATTGAAGGTCAGCTTCTTACACAACTATCAAATAGGAGTAACAAGGTGATCAACTGGCAGTCCGAAAAAATTGGAGCAGATACAGTTCTACACTCATTTCTGTCACTGCCATAGGTGCTCTAAAAGACAAGGCATGACCATGTACCTCTTGTACCATGAAAAATCATTAGGTATGCTTGCTTTTGCATTCTTGAGATGATCAAGCTGCAGTAGGATGTCAAGCAACTTCAGCATAGACCTGCACGAGCGACACAACAAAGAAAAAGAAAAGCTTTTATTCCCAAGTTGAGGAAACCCAACATGAGCAGCAACCACACCTCGAGAACAAAAAAAAAAAGAAAAAAGAAAAGAGGTATCTCTTATGGAGATGAATCACATTAGGGATATCAAGATAAAATAACAAATATCATTCTCAACTTGAAAAGAAAAGAACAAATAATTAGCGAGTTAGAACATGGAGAAATTAGGTTAGCTTTGAAGCTATGTTCCTATGCAATCTGAGATAATGTCTCAAAAAAAAATGCTAAGCAATAGTGACCAGGAGAAAGAACAAACCAAAAATGAGTGATCGTGGGTCCATTAACCAGTCTCTCTGGCCTAGAGAATCTCTGCATGTCAGCTGCCAACTGCAGCAGATGATACAATGGTGTGAAACTCAACAAAAGGTGCTCCAACAAGTGCCTTTTGAAGGAAACACCCTATATAGGAGATAAGAATCTCAAAGAAATCAAACACTCTGTAGCTACTACCTTAGAAGCAGCAGAAGCTTGCCATCTCTGAATTTCACGTAAGCGACTCATTTCCAAGTCAAGAACTTGATAGGTTTCCAGATACAAGTCCGCTTGGTTATGCTTCATTGAATCAGGCAGCTGCATTCAAGATTCGATAATATATTATTTCACGAACATACCAAGCACCTTTGGAGAATGTGATTCAATCAACAAATTTAAATTGATCAATGGTCACCCAGATTTTGATTGATTGGCATGGAAGGTGGGCAAAGAGCGTAGTTGTATGCAAGTAGAATAACTTCATATCTAATAACAGAAAACTGGCATTGGGATAAGGTATAATAGCCTAGTAGCAACAGAAAAAGGTAGAAAACATTGTTTACTTAATTACACTCCTTACAAAAAATACTAGCATGCATGTATCCGCATATTGGTATGTTGTGGGACTGGAAGAAAAAGAAGTTTCTTTACATAACAGTATAATGGCGTAATGAAACAATCAGTGGACAGAGAAAGTTAACTAAGGCTAACCTGAGGTAGAGCTTTTACACAGCTACGGTATGTGTACAGCAAAGATGCCATTTCTTTTCCTTCTTGGATCAGCGTATTCTGCAATTTATTTTTTTCCATCCATGAGACAGTGGGAAAAAAAAAGTAATTCATTTGGTGCCACATGAAATAGTGCGATTAAATGAAGCAGACAAGACAATGATTTACAGAGAGAAAGACGTGCATATACCTTAAAAATAAGATCATGAAATGAGTACATCAGTAAAGCACTGGGTGGCGACAGATCAAAACATACAAATCTTTTCCTTCAAATGGTCCCCACAAAGTTTTTCTGACAAAAGAGGGACCATTTGGAACTCAAAACTTCCAAAGGAGAGTTATGTTCCCATAGGAACGTGAAATAACTCCCACATTCTATATTTCATGAAAGGCGGTAACGCACTCGCTAATCATATTTGCAGCAATTAAGGCTATCTTTGAGACCCATATTCTTTACCATAAAAGACAAAAAAAGGTAGAGCCAGGGTCCACAAGTTGCAATAAAACAAGGGAGGATCTTAGATAACACACATGAGCCCATATACGCACAGAACTGATTACCATAGAAGGAAGTTTGTCAGTTCGTGTCCATGTGTTTGGGTGCAATTTAATTAACTTGTCTATGTTACGTCCAGGGGAAGGGGGCAATCCAAAATGAAAACAGGAGTGGTTCTACAGGGAGTGGCATCCTTGAGGCGCCTTGGGTAGGCAGCAGGAGCATAGACTACAATGAGTCAACGATTGAGATTTCCTCCTCGATTAAAACTCTATATTTCATCTAGACCACTAGCAGCTATCAGTTCACAAGGACATCTTTTAAAGACATCAGTTCCGGGTTCCCAAACAGGGTCGAAACGTTTATGGGTATTGAAGCAAAGACGATGTACAATGCAATTAACCAATCACAGAAAATGAGGAACTACATACCAGCTGGTTGATTGCTTTTGTATCTTCTCCTAGCGATAGACGATAAGCAGCAACATCACTGTACTCTGAACACGAAATTAGAAATCTCAGTCGACACTAGAGGAGTAAGAAACTGTGGCAACACTTATATTAGTAAAAGTACCGAAGTTTTCCTTGGATAGTATAACAAGGAAGAAATATAAAGTGTTGTCTAGACATCAGCCTATGCATCACCATGAGTCCATGGCAACCATGTAGAATAATCACTAATGTACTTAAAACTAACAGTATAAAAGGCAATATTTGTTTGTCACATACCAATGGGACTGTTAGTCGCATATCTTTCACTAGACAGGAGCACAGCTAACCCCTGTACATCCGGTTGCTCATCCTGCAATTTGAAATATAGAAAATTAATTTGAAAAGTGAGTCCAGCAAACACAACACATTCATTCTGATACCAAGAATGAATGGCACATACCACGGGATAATTACCAATCACAGAGCTAAGCACAAACAACAAGTGGGAATGTCAACACCTCTCAATCAGTTCAGAGAATCATCAAATCAAAACTTTTCTATAACACGATTCATACCACTGAAGTACACCTAATACACTAGAGTTGGCAGGTATTGCAAATCTCTATGACATCCTTCTACATTTCACCTATCAGTGCACTTAAAGTACACTGTAGATGCCTGGCATTTTTTAGTATGGATATGGATGGGTATTAGCAACAGTAGATGCCCTCTCTTTTATTCTCCCGTCAGTCCGTCACAACACTTCCACAGTATGATTAAATATAACAAAGTGCAACAGCGCAAAACACTCCTCCTGGAGGGTTAAAATTGGGCATATAACGGTAAAAGGAGTGCATCGTTGGTCCAATCCTGAATTATCCCGCATAGTCACGTGAACCACCACCAGATACTCCTCATCGTTCCAATCGGATTTTGCGCTAAGCCTATTTTTGATACCGAAATCCCTTACTAAATTCCCACTTCACCGAGCATTCCCAGCTTTGAGCACGAGCAAGCAAATGAACTCGTAAGCTACCCGGACCAAAAAGCGCAAGCGCCGCATTTCGCCTATGGATTACGAGGACGCGCAGATCAGGTGCAAAATTGAGGCGGGGAGCGGGAACGGGGACCGCTAGGACGCCGAGGAGGGGCCGGGCGTGCGTACCTCGAGCGAGAAGGTGGAGAGGGCGGCGATGGCCTCCTCGACGGGGATGGCCATGTCGCCGGCGCAGCCGAGGCCGCAGGGAGACGGCGCGGCCGAGGCGGTAGTGGCGGAGTGGTTGGGAGTGGGAGCGAGGTTGTGCTACCGTTGTAGAGAGAGACGAAACTGAGATCGTGCTGGGGGCAAGGACTAGGAGGCGTCAAGGAGAGACAAGGAGATGTACCACCAACTCGTACTGTCCCGTGAGGCGTGAGCTGTGGCAACGGTGGGCCAGAGTGGGGAGGTGAAGAAGAAGACGAGACGTGAAGTGTACTCGAAGTGAAAGGGGAAAAGAAAAGTTACCAGATTTTTTTTTTGAGAATTTGCGGGCCTTCGGAATTCCGGTGTACAACATCGTGCAGTGGGCCTATTTTATTAGAGCCGTGCGAGATTGTAGGCCCAAAGTGGGCCTTATCTACTAGGGAGGAGCAGAATTCTGGGCCAGACAAGAACCAAATCAGATTTGGGCTTATTTTTGTTTTCTGGATATTATAAAGAACATTCCCGAGATTACCTGTGTCCGAATACGAAAAAATATTACAGATAAACCTGTGAAGATTATAATTCAGATGATCCCTATATTAACTAGAATTATGAATTACAGTTAAATAAACCTGATAGGTAGCTAATTGAGGTTACAAGTACACTTATTTTGTTCTAAATTATAAAATATTTTTTTCTAAATACATTGTTTTTACTGTTAACGATGTTTTAAATTATAGTTCGCTCGACCCTTTTTACTGTTTAGCCTCTGCCTATAAAGGTATGCTCGCAAAAAGCAACACGTAGTCCAGACAAAAATCTACTCCGTAGATGACAACCCATCCATATGCTTTGGCAGATATATCAAAACCCGTTGTATCCAACATACGGCATGGCCACTTCGAACAATATGCCGCTTCTAAGTATGGTCCAGAAGCTCGTACACTCTCCATTTGCAAATAAGTGTCGTTATGGTATTTGAGCAAGCCTAACTTATGTTTGGTTTAGTAAAAAAATATATAATTTAGAGCATCTCCAGCAATTCTCTAAAAAGAGTTTGGCAAATCTTATGTTTTGCCAGGTCAAAAACGAATTTAGGGAGTTGAAAAAAGGCTTTCTCGAGCAGTTTGGCATTTTGGGCTTCATATTTTAAAAAAGAAGGCCCACCATCCAATTTTTCCACTTGGCGTCGTTTCACTTATGGAATCATCATCCAAATTTATATTAACTACATAATAGTTTATTTATATTGTCGAGACTACATTTTAATTTTATCGTTGCTGTTAAAAGTAGAAGAAAGAACTCAAAAACTTAGTATGATTCATCTAGTACCATTGTTTGCAGTACGTGGGACGGGGTAGATTTTGTAAGCTGTTGATTTTGCCGACCTGCGATTCTCATGCTGCCTGTGGCCGATGGTACGCTGCTGGTGGCCGACAGGAATTGACAGCAACAGCATTCATAATCGCCGTCGACGTATCTAAAACAGCAACAGGCGAATCAGACAAGCAGCAGGCGCAGTAGAGAAGCAGCAGGCGAGAGCCGCGTCGCGAGATGCCAAGTCGCGAGAGCCGCTCATATATGCGCGCGCGGACCTCCAGTTTGCTAAGCGTGAAAAGATGCCAAACTGCTCGACCATGAAAATTCATGTTTTACTAAAAAATTGAAGATGCCAAATCATTTTAGGGAACTGTTGGAGATGCTCTTATAAGAACAAACCACACTATCTATTTTCTTCGACATGCAACGCGTCCACCTCAGTAGTCCACTATCAACCCCTCTGTCTCCCTGCTATCTCTTTCTCTTGCATGCAACACGTCCACCTCAGCAATACACTATCATCCACTAGCCATACAATTATAATGTTCACAACAGCAAAATACATTGATCTGCATTCGCGAAGCAACGCGCGAGGTAATCTCCTAATTATTATAAAAATTGATTCACTAGTCTATCTAATGATGCCAATTATATGGACTATAATTTCTTGTATATATTTGGTCACGGTTAAAAGTATTAGTTAGTAGGATGGTGCCACCACCATAAAAGCAAAAGAAATGCATCCTTCTCCTTTCCTGTACTGCTATACTTACGTGACTACGTGAAAAACAACATGCAGGAGCGTAGCGCAACTACGCCACTATAGGTGTGTTTGGTTCGTTTTCCAATCGAGCTTGGCTAGTAAAACTAAGCCAGGTTAGCTCAAGTCTGACCATAGTAAGCCAAAATACACTTATTTGGTTGCATACATTATCGAAGCCTAGCTAGCAAACTAGTGTGTTTGGTTGGTTGATT
>JAKNSH010304461.1:0-17300 GCA_027790015.1 Cymbopogon flexuosus
AATTTAACCAAATCTGGGTTATTTTCTGTCCGTTCTATGTATCACCACTTAATCAACACAGAACCATCCTTCCTTCATAGGGGGATCTAGAAGATAAAAATTCCTCTAAAGATCAAAATTTTTCTTTGGTTCCTAAAAAAGGAGTTGTCCTAAGGACAATCTTGCCAAGAAAAATTGGAAAGGGAGTTAGAAATGTATCTGTTGCAATGGGAATGAGACTATCCAACACTTATTCCTTGATTGTCCCTTTGCCAAAATGGTTTGGAGGATTATCTTCTTCGCTACTAATTTAACCCAACCGATATCTATCAGCCATATGTTTGGTACCTGGCTTATTAATCAACATAAACAAGTCAAGCGTTTGATATGGGTTGGGACAGCTGCTCTATGCTGGGCTATCTGGCGATGTCAGAATGATATTATTTTTAAAAAATTGAAAACTAACTCCATTATGCAGCTTATTTTCAGGAGAGCATACTGGTTACGCTCCTGGGCTCAGCTGTAGCGTGACGACCAAGCCAAGGAGACACTCTCTATGTTGAGCAAGAAACTTGAGTGCATTGCTTTACAAATTTCACATAAAGGGTGGAAGCACAATTATCGTTTGCTTTAGTTTCCAGGCCCTTGTTTTGGCCATGGCTTTATCTTTGTTTGGACATTTAGTTGTAGCTCTTGGCTGTGTACATCCCATGATGTAGAGGTCGGATATTTTATCCCTTATTAAAAAAAAAAAGGGTGCTATGAACTATGCACGGAGAATGCATATATGAGATTGACTTAATTACAGGTTGGACGATTGGAAGTCACATATTTATTCTATGTATGTACAAGTACATGTATGGGAATGTAATTAAGTCTCTTGCGCACTAATATAATGTTTTTCAGGAAAATTTTGGTCTATCCACTCCAAGCGTAGCTTAGCAAGCTAGACTGCGATGGGTGGCCTTTCCCATCCATCCCGCTAGTGGATGCTCCTTCATCCCATCGAATCCAACCGTGCTTTCAGTTTCGTGCGGGGCATATCCCTATTATGTAACATTGATGTCTCAGCTACCGTATGTCCTGGAACAAAAAAAAAAAAAAAGGGCAAAGGCGCCATGTCTATTAAAAAAAAGACAAATTCCAGTAGTTAAGTAGTCCCTCCGTGTCCTATAAAGAGTTGAATATTTTTCAATTTGACCACATATATAAGAAAATATTACAATACTTACAAGTTATGGTGCATAGTTAGTATCACCAATGAATCGTTGGATATATATTTCACTAATGAACTTATTTAGAGATGCAAATCTTGCTAATATGTTCTATTAATATAGTCAAACTTAAGAAAGGTTGCATAGCACGAATCCTATACAGTGATACTCTATTTCAGGGCCGAGGGAGTATATTTCTATTGGTATTTCTTTTTTGGATTAAGTCCACTTTTGGCCCCTCAACTATTGACGTGGTCCAATTTTTACCCCCAACACCTAAACCTTCTAGATTAGGCCCCCAAAGTTGCTAACCATGCAATTATAGCCTCTGGGGTGGTTTTGCGATGACGTGGACGTGGTTTTGACTTCCACTGTGGCATTGACTTGCCAGGTTGGTCACCTCTCCCTCTCATTCTCGTTAGAATGGGCAAAAGGCCCAGCCCGCCAGCTCTGTTGCCGCTGCAGAAGAACAGCCGCTGCATATGTGTATAGAAATGTATTTGGATACTATTCAGCTTGCTAAAAAAATTTGGATACAATTCAAAAGGCACAAGCTATATATATATCCCCAATCCAAACACAATCACAGTTGAACGATCTTTAGTTCATACTGTCAAATTGAAATTCAATAGTTGATCGTTAACACAGCATACAAAAGAACAGGACCGCTTCGGTTGAAGTGGTCGTTAAGTTGTCCCATTACTTCAGGCAAAGAGATCTTGTCACAGCTGGTCAATGAATGAGACCCCCTCAGTTGCACCAAGATAATGCATATGCTTCCCATCATTGAAAAACTCGCCGCCAAAATGAAACCGAACAGCAAGGAATTCCAAAGGTTCCATTGCTACAACATAACGCAGAAACTCAAGCCTATGGATGAACTATTCTAGAGAACCATCGGATTCAATAATACTAGGCGCATAAAGGGAGAAGGCTTCAATCATACCTCTTCTTTTCCGTCCTCTCTCTTTCAATCCAGCGGATGCGGAGGTAGAAGGATTAGAAACAGCCCAATGTGGATCGAAGTACCACAGCCACTTGCAGCGGATCGAACACAAATCCTCTGCAATTGCACTCACTGGCAGCAGAGGAAGGTTTGGACACGAGCGTGGCGACGAAGGCAGTGGAGGAAGAATTGGGCGCTCGAGCACTTAGAATTGCACTCACTATCATTTTGCTTTTCCAAAGCACCAAGTCTCGAGCACTTGATCATCTCTTTGGATCACACTGTCCATCACAATGATCATCACAAGCTCCTCACTTGGCTAGGACCATCTTATCTAATTCAACCACTTAGATCAAAGGTTAGTCCTAGGGTTTCATCAATTATCCAAAACCAAACTAGGGACTTTCAACGTGTGAAAATCCCTTTCCTAGGAATTACGACTAGGATTGACAACACTGGCACGCCAGTGTCGTCACCTTCTTGAAGGGTTCGCGGTTTCTCTGCATGTCGACTTCTGCTGCCCGAGCAACATTGGGAACGAAAGCTCCCATGGGTGCACTCTCAACAAAGTTGGCGTTGACGGGCCTCATCTCCTTCCTGAAGGCTCTGTTGATGCACCCTCGACGATCCCATCCGACATCGTGACCCACCCATGCCAGTCTTGTTGTGCCCGCATTGTGTGAGCTTCTGCTCCGTCGTCGCTTTCGTCTCTCCAGCTTGGTTGATGGTGTTGCCGTCGTTGATGTTGTCGTTGTTTGGCCATCCCCGGTCACTGATGTCGCGCTTGGCTCCACCTCGGGCGGTCTCCGTCGACAGTGTGATGCCCCCTCGTGAAAGCTGCGTGGGCTCTAGCGAGCGTGTTGCCACTGCGGTTACATTTCCTAAATTGGTGTCGATGTGATGTTGCACCTTGCCTCGCAAGGCTGCGTTGTTGGGCGTGGTGGAGGCCTCCTTCTTTCTTTTCTGTTCGTCGTGTTTATTTTTGCTTGGACCACTTTCTCAGTGGTTTCCATTGTCATGTCGTATTGCACTCGACGTACTTTCAGCCCCCTTCTTCTTAAGTCGTGTTCGAGAGAAAAACACAAGTTTCAGAAATTTCCAATATATCGCGTGTATTGATTGGGACCGAAATTTTCTTGTTACCGCCTAAAATATTCAGCATTTTGAAAAAGGGCCAAAAGCTGCAGAAGCCGGCCAGACTATCAATTTCAGCCCGCTAAAATCCATATGGGCCTAAAAAAGAGTGCAGATGGAGACTCCGAGTTTTGCTAGAAAAAAAAATACATAGACTTCGAGCTGGTGGATACTTGTAGGCTACAAGTCTCCGGACGTGGGCGTTCGTTATCAGACTGAAGCTACAACTTGTTCATGCAATCCATTCACAGCTGAAGTTATCATTAAATCAGTATGCCTATGCATCACGGCGTGAGCTTCACCAATTCATTCATTGTCTATATATGTCTCGTGTGTCATTTTGGCCTTGCGTTCATACTAAACAGTTAACCATCGATGCAGCGATGGAGGTGTGGCGGTGTGGGTGGTGGTGGTGATGTTACAAAACGACCTTTGCTTGCTCCTCTCGCTCCCAGCCAGGCATGGCATCATGGCGGTGTATTTGCCGTTGCTAGCAATGAGAGCACTCGCGCGGCATGGCTACGGCTTCTAGGCTTGGGTTTTGGCTCGGCAAAGCGGCAGCGAGATGCGTCCGCGTGCATGGTGGCGCGGCGCATGCAGCAAGGTCGTGGCGGAACGATTTCAAGGGAGGACGGCTACGCGCGAGCGCGTGTTAATTCGGTGGCCATGGCAGCCGTCGCACTGAGATTTGGTCAGAGAGGCCTCTAGTGGCACAATCTGGTTGCGAGGGTGGAGAAGGCCTTGGTACAGCTGGAGAAGGCCTCAGCTGCCGATCAATTGCGCCGCCCACTTCTTTTAAAAGCTCTTGCATCAACTAGCTGTCCAGAAGCGATTACTAGCATTTTTTTTTGAAGCAATTACTAGCATATTTCCATCGTGGTATTTATTTAATTATTTACGAAAAACATATATTGCATCCAACATAGTGATCGAACGCCACCTCTAGATTGCTTGCAATTACTAGATGTATTATGAATTTATGATATTGGATATTACATTTCAAATAACAAGCAGGTACAAAGTACATATAATCCAACGCCATCTCGAGTTGGCGGATATATTATTTGCCTTATTCTTCCAAATGAAAGTTCCATGAGAATCTTAAGAAAGCAACCAGGGTTATCTGCTTAGGTCCATGGTGACCCACGAATACTCTAAGCACAAACCCTTTATTTAGGACATCATCGTGCCAAGCTACAACCCACACAATATGTAAAAAGTCGATGTGCAATAATCTTATGGGTACACTTCAATGGCAACACGAGCTCCAAATTCCTTTAGAATCTTATAGTCGCTGAAACCTGCTTTCATGAAGATGTCACGCCATTCATTTTCATCCCGTTGCCGTCCTTTTGTCTGGGTCATCATGCCAATGTCCATTAAGAGGTGAGTTTCTAACATAGGCCCAGAGTAGTCAATCAAAATATCACCAATGATAACTTTTCCGCCATCCTCTCGTGAAGGAATTGCCTTCCGGCATTGAGCCAGGATCTTCACGCAGTCCTCGTCAGACCAGTGGTGCAGCACAAGCTATATATATCATGCATAGATCATTTGGACTCAGTTACACATTTATGCAATGATTTGTAACTGATGAATCAAAGCATGCAGTGAACATTCAAGCTAGAGCTTAATTTGAGCTTGTAAGTTAAAAACCTTGAGTGGGACAAAAATAGATTTGTGATTTAGTAGGTGCGAAAATGGTAATGGTTCAAACTAAAGTTCAATTTTACACTACAATTATGATGATTTGAATTAATTAGTTCATGTAATTTTTGAGTAGCCAATGCACATATAATTAGTGGAATCTGAACAGTTTCTTCTTACCTTTAGCATCACAGTTTGGGCAGGTGGAATGAAAGTGAACATGTCACCTTCAACATAGTTTATCATCACACCATCATCTGGTTTGTTGTTGGCAATCATCTTTGGAGGGGCAAGAACAGTGCATTTTATGTGTGGGAAGGCCTTGACAATGGCCCTGGCTAACTTGTCATCACCACAGGAGCCACAGCAGTAGGTCATGGACTGAATCCCCTCAAACAAGTCCCTGTACTCCCGTAGCGCGATCTCAATCCCAAAGTTGTCGTGGGCGTCCAAAGCTTCATTTGCCATGTTGTGGTAATCTGGGTCCAGGCTCTCCAAGCTCTCATGGAATAGAGTCGCCCCATGCAGGTCCTCGAATGGCGGCGTCACCACGTCCTTCTTGAACCACTCAGCCAGCCCCATGGACGCTTCGATGAAGCGTGTCGAGGTGGCGGTGAGCACGAGGGAGGTGTGGTTCATGTGTACCTCATGAGGGATGCCGTCGACCAGGAGGTAGGACACGGGGTTGATGCAGTACTTCTCCTCCGCCGCCGCCGCCGTGGTCGTCTTGTCGACGACGGTGGTGAACACGCCTGACGCGGCCAAGAGGCGCAGCAGCCGGCGAAGGAACGGCAGCTTGGCCGAGGGTAGGGACAGTGCAGTGATCAGGTCGGCAGGCGAGGCAGCCCCACCGTGGCGGTGGATCGCCGTGGGGATGCCGAGCTCAACGGCGCACCTCAGTGACATGGCCTTCAGGTAGGAGAGGCTGACCCGCCATAGGTCGGCTTGTGCCTGCAGTAGTTCGGCGTCGCTTGGGCGGGCTACATGGGAAGCCTGAGAAGCCATTGTTGATGTGTGCAACAGGTTTTAATTTTTGGAGTGTGCTTCGGTATGGATACGTTGGGCGCAACAGGGGATTTATAAACTCCGATCCACCCGTCTCTCTCAAGTTTCTGAACACAAGATGAAGCTTGTCAGCAGTCTGATTGCTGCTCTCCATGCGTATGATTGGTGCAAGGTTATTATTACATTACAGACTAGCAGCAATCAAATCAAGAGAATAAATGAATAATAACAATGACATCTATCTCACTCGGTTGAACCATATATGGAAGCATTTGTGTGGATGAGAATTCAGTGAGCTAAATCCTGTATATTTTACATGATATGGGACTCATAGAAAACTACTTCTTCCATTCGTAAAAGAGTGCTTGTTATGGATTCATGTAAGTCACACTTTCAAAAGTTTGACTATATTTACAAAACATTATTAATATTTGTCTCTCTAAATAATTATCAAATATATTCAACGATTCCTATAATACTATTTAAACACCATAAATGACAATATTTTGTTATATATATTTGGATAAAGTTACAAATATTTGACTTCTCAAGAAGTGGGAACGGTACTTTTTATGGGATAGAGTGAGCGCTCTCCACTACACCTAAAGTGCCTTTTTTTGTTTTTTTAACAAAAAAATGTTGCACCTATTGTATTTTTTTCGGACGGACAGAATACATATATCTCGGTTTGCTACTGAAGGAGTTAAAAAACTGTCAGATCTTTTCTTGTATAGGAGCATACAAATGGTATGAATGTTTTCTGACCATACGACTAAAACTGAGAAGGGGCAAATAATGATTCGGATATGTTTTTGAAACATTTTGTCAGGATACAAATTTAGATAGCTATTTTTAAAATCAGATACGAAATAAGTATGGTGTTATCATGACAATATACCAGATACCCAGTCAGATAATTCAGTGAAATATTAGATTTGAATTGTTCTATTGGAAATCCATTGTACTCACATTTCAGCCCTAAAAAGGTAAATGATGTAGTTTTGGTTATCGTTTTTAAAGTCCATGACGATGTATGAAGTATTAGCTTGGTTCAAAGTCAGATTCACCAAAATATTATAGTATACCGAAGGCAAACTGAGAAATACAAATATTCAGTAAATGCAAACTTCCTTTTGCAAAAGTTTAAAATCTAAAAATAACTTGAGCAATTTAACTCAAATTTATACATGTGTTTTATTCATATTTTTTGTATTTTTGTATTTGACTTGACAAACAGAGAACGTGTGATAGACATTGATGTTGCATAAGGGTTTGTTTAGTTGGTGAAAATTGTTTTTGGGTGTCACAACGGATGCTTCGTGGGTTGTCCGGTAGGGTTTTCGGATACAGGTAAAAAAAAAATTACAGATTCCGTCTGAAAACCGTGAGACAAATTTATTTAAGACTAGTTAATTCGCCATTAGCACAAGTGTTACTATAGCAGTTTAGTGTCAAATTATGGATTAATTATGCTCAAAATATTTGTCTCGTAATTTATACAAAAACTGTGCAATTAGATTTTTATTACGTCTATATTTAATACTTCATGCATACACCACAAGATTCAATGTGATAGGGGAAAAGTTTTGGTGAGAGAACTAAACTGGCCTTTACCAAATCCTCATTCACACGATTTTCAAATCCTATCCTAGGGAAAGATACTTCTCCTAGGAAGTCACCTAGAAAAACTCTACGATTCTAGTAGTGAATCACCTACTCTGGATAAGATATTGCCCTGTTTTCGGTGTAATTGGCTTTCTAGTTATTCCAAAAGGTAACCATGGGTAGTCCCAAATTCCAATCTCACCATTTCCCACGTGCCAAATAACACCTTTTTTAAGTAAATCTAGGCCTTTCAAGATGTTTCTCCGGAAGAAAGACATGCCTTCTTTGGGTTGTGCTCTCAACACATCTCCTTCTCTATAATATTTTGCCCTTAGAATTTTTACACAAATGGAATGTAGATTTTGAATCAGTCTCCATGTTGCATGACAATATTAAAAGCACGAACATCCCTAAAGCTGAGGCCACCTTGTTTCTTGGATTTATTCATTTTTTTCGAGCCCCACCAATGCATCTTGTTATCTTTTATCATTAAATGACTTGTTTTTTTTTGAATTAATCCTAGAATAAATCTAGAAAAATAGGAGCGCCTGTGTCAAGTCGATGAGTTGAACCCAGGTGAACAGTTTCAATATGAAAAACCTAACTAACTGAGCTAGTTTTGTATTAGATACATATTTGCTCGTATGTAATGGCAACAATTTCGCATTTGTCTTCATATCTAATTTCAAGAAAAAAATCGAAAATAAATATAATGTAACCAAAATTCACCCATGCCGTATGGAGGCGAGACGTGCGCAGCATGTGGTGTGTCTCATGGATAAGGGACACTGTGGGACTGATATATAGGTGAGTGATAGCCATTTGTATTCAATGGCGTCATGGGTCAGGAGTGATGAGCGAGTGAAAATGACTGCAATTTGTATTAAAAAATGATGCGCGTGTTTGGCATGGAAATAACACTACATGGTGCCCAGCTCATAGGCTGACAAGAAATCAACCATTGCCCAATACCAGAGTCGATGTCTTTGTGATATAACCACGGGAAAGAAAATTAACCAACATTTATTCTTAGATGGTCAACTCAATTTTTGATTTACAACTCCTCGCCAGCGCGCATAATTATAAAAACTAAACTTTTGACTAGGCCAATTTCAATAGAATTTCATAGCATTATTTTGAAAAATATAATGGTTTGTAGGCTCAATCCTTTGGAGGTGTTCATAAAGGTAAGGTTTGTATTTATAAGGGTGAGTGTGCGTGCGTATTGTTGGTGTCCGCGTTGTATCGTGTAATTCTAAAAAAGGATCAGATAAGCACATATGTTTTCTTTTCAATATTCTCATGCTTTATCTGCTACGTTCCAAACAAGTTGGCGTCAAAAATTAATTTGCGAACTAGGCCAAATCATGTAGTAAAAGGTGGCCACTGCAACGTTGCTGCCAAACCCCCTCTCTCCGCGTGTCGGTGCCTCAACCGCCTAATGCGTGCGACGAGTTGGTGATGATTCTTAACCTGCAAAGTGGTAGCGAGCGTTGCATTGGGTTAGTTGTGTCGCCGAGCATTGCATGTGTACGTCAGTTTGAGAGGGATTCTGTTAGGTTTAGTGGGAGTTGGTTGTAGCGAACTCTGAACTATATACTCTGTGAGTCGTCGTGGTGTTATTTCACTGATATGTGCACATATTCAGCTTTGACAGCTAAATTTTGTTGGCAGATAAAAAGTTTTGCACGACAAGATGACTTCAAATCAAAAAGTTATCGATTACAAAATTCTATAACTTCTCATGATCTACAAAGTTTATTTTGATTGTTTGGTCATTTATTCATCCGATATGGTGATTCTAAAATTGTTCACAAATCTTATATATCGCTCTTGTAGTTTCAATTTACGAACAAATTTATTTTCACTTTGTCATATGAAAAAATAATCATAACAAAAGGTGTAGAACTTGATGAATTATATAGCTTTGTAGTTGAAAACTTTTTCATCTGGGTTCGTTTAGGTCTTCAAAATGTGCTTTGAAGCAGCACTTTGCTGAGAGCAGAAAAAAAACAATTGGCAAAGAAGCACTTTTCAAAGTGCTAGAAAACATTAGGCAAAATAAAACACTTGGCAAACACACCTCTTTGCTGAGTGGGCAAAGAAGTGTCATTGCCGAGAGTTTTTTTTTTCACTCGGCGAAGAGCTTCTTTGCCGAGTGTGCGAAGAAAGCACTTAGCAAAGAGCTGGTTTCTGATAGTATGGTGACTTCAAAATCTCTAGATCTGTAGGCTCAGTTCTTCGGACGTGTTTATAAGAGTAGGGTTTGTATACATATGTTCATAAGGATGAATAGGTGTCTCCGTTGTATTGTGTAATTCTAAAAAGATATGCACATGTGTTCTCATTTTTCTATGCTCATGCTTGATCTGCTACGTCCCAAACGAGTTGGTTTCACAAATTAATTTGTGAATTAATTACGATAAATCTTGTAGTGAAAGATGTGAGCACTGCCTCATTCAATTGTAAGGCCCACTGCACTGTTGCTGCCTAAACCCCTCTCTCTGCGTCTCAGTGCCTCCCGCCTGTGTGTGCGAGTTGGTGCCGATTCAAACATTCCGTCCAGAGCATTGGCTGGTTCACGTGAAGTGGTAGCTGGAGCGTTGCATTGGGTTAGTCGTGTGGGAGCATTGCGTGTGTATGTCCCTATCGATGTGCGTAGTTGAGAGGGATTATGTTGGGTTTAGTGGGAGTTGGTTGATCTGAAATCTGAAGTATCTATTTTGTCAGTCGTGAGGTGTCTATTTCGTTGATATGCGTGTGTCCCTGAGGCCTTGTTTAGTTTCCGGAATTAGCGTCAGAATTTCTGTAGCATTTCGTTTGTATTTGGTAAAAATTGTCCAAATTTTGACTAATTAAGCTCAAAATGTTCGTCTCACAAAGGACAACAAAACTGTGCAATTAGATTTTGATTTCATCTACATTTAGTACTCCATGCATGTGCCGGTATTTTGATGTGACGGGGAATCTTCTTTTTTGCAAAGTGAAATTTGGGAGTGAATTCTGAAAACTAAACATGGCCTGAGTCAAGTTGTGAATCGTTGGATTCAGAATGAGAAGTGTGTGTGCACACATCTCAACATACGTGAATGTGCTTTGTGATGTGGGCATGCATACATCTCAATGCAAATCCAACGATTCATAGTGTGAGGGCATGTGCCCTCAAGGGCATAAAAACCATGTCCGTACATTCCTGATATGTGCACCAATTTTAGCTTTTATTGCTAAATTTTGTTGGCAATAGAAGTTTTGCATGACAAGCTGATTTCAAATAAAAAAGTTGCTAACTACAAAATTCTATAACTTCTTAAGATCTACGATGTTTATTTTGATTGTTTGTTCATCCAACATGGTGGTTCTAACATTGTTCACAACTCTTGTATATCTCTCTTGTAGTTTCATAGACTACAAGGGAGATGTTTAAAATTTGTGAACAAAATTACTTTCACTTTCTCATATGAAGAAATGACAATAACAGAAACCATAGATCTTGATGTGTTACATAACTTTGTAGTTGAAAACTTTTTTCATTTGAATTCGTTTAAGTCTTCAAAATTTACTTTGAAGCAGTTGTTTGCTTAGGGCCAAAAAAAAAGGCTCAGCAAGCACACCTCTTTGCCAAGTAGGCAAAGTGGTGTCTTTGCTAAGTGTTTTTTTTTGGCCGAGTATTTTTTGGCACTCGGCAAAGAACTTTTTTGCCGAGTGCCCGAAAAAAGCACTCGGCAAACTACCTCGCACTCGACAAAGAGCTGGTTTGCGGTAATATGGTCACTTTGAGAATCTCTAGATCTGTCGTCCAGGTCCTTCAAATGTGCTCATTGGGGTAGGGTCTGCGTATGCGTGTTCATAAAGACGAGTATACTGTATATGTATTATGGGCGTCTGCATTATACCGTATAATTCTAAAAATAGATATTCACATGTGTTATCATTTTGCTATGCTCGTGCTTGGTCTGCTACGTTCAACCGAGTCGGTTTCACAAATTAATTTGCGAATTGATTAGGTTAGATCTTGTAGTGAAAGGTATGAGCCCTGCCTCAATCAATTGTAAGGCCCACCACACTGTAGCTGCCCAAACCCCTCTCTCTGCGTCTTGGTGCCTCGACCACCTATTTTTGAGAGTAGGTGCTGATTCAAACAGTCCGTCCAGGGCAATGGCTGATTCACATGAAGTGGTAGCTAGAGCGTTGCATTGGGTTAGTTTTGTCGTGGAGTTTTTTTTTATTGCCTCTTCTCTGGATACAGCTATAGTATCTAGTATCTGTTCATACACATACGCGCACCTACTCTACACACGCACACCACAACACATACTTCATATGTGTACAAACAGACCTACAACTACACACAGACCGAAAACCGCGTCCTTCTTGATATCACCAGAATCATCCGACTCCGTAGGCGACGGGCACGTTGCATTCCCCTTGCGGCACCACGCGTAATAAGAGGCAGACGTAGACTGTTATTCTAGGAATAAATCCCGGTGCGACACCCAAGTTGGGTCCACTGGAGATCAAACTCGAGTGGGTGGCGCTCCAACTGAGCAGCCTCACCACTGTGCTAAGAGGGATTCTGTTGAGCTCAGTAGGAGTTGGTCGATCCAAACTCGTGAGATGCTATTTCACTGATATGTGCACAGATTTTGTTGGCAAATAAATTTAGTGATCAGAACATTTGCCTCTTGTCCAGCTTCATCAGTCTCATTTCTCTTGTAACCTGTTTATTAGTCCCTAACAAAGTCCTTTTAAGTAGCAGAGAAGTTATTAATACTTAATATCATATACGGAGTATTCGGTTAATATCATATACGGAGTATTCGAGATGCACATGTCAGACAGTTGCTCTACTTGTAGACAAAAATGGGATTATGCAGCCCAGAAAATTAATCATCAGGTTGCCATGCTCCAAGATCCTCCATCGCGCCTGCCACGAATGGCGCGAGTCAAAACCTGCTAGGTTTCACACCCCATTTTATCTGTTTGATGAAATGCTTTCATGTGTAATTAACTAATTACGGCAATCTTGTCCATCTGTGACTCCAAGCAGGCACACGTCTTTTTTTTTTTCGAAATCGTGCATTTAGCACGTACTACTTTAAGGGAAAAAAGGAGTTTCGATACAGAGCGCGTTACACAAAAGGCGAGATGCCATTGTGGAACGGCAAGAACATACTAACACAAGGCACCGGCTCAAACGGTGGAGCAGAAACGGTGTACTAAAGGCACTCATCTTTTGATGAAATGCTTCTGAAATGTAGGCCTCGAGGCAGCCATGGTGCATGAGCAGTCCCTCGACATGTGCCTCCTCGAGCTCCCAAGGTGGTGTGGACGACTGAGAGGCTCAAGACCAGGCAAATGTCTCAAGGAAATAAGGATATGCATTTACGAAGGCAGTTAATTTATGCTGATCAGCCAACCTAATTGGCACCGGTGAAGTTGTGGTGAGGACTAATTGTCTAATCAATTTGGAGATGACACGGCCCTGTCTAAAATTGTTGTGAGAGTGACGTAGTGATGTATTAAATAATCACAAAATTGCTTCAAGATATTGCAATTTATTATCGGTCCTTTTGAAACTACTTCACTTTAAATAAGCGTCGTTCTCACTTTAAATCACTTTGACTAATTATATATATAAATATTAATATTTATGTTACATATATAATTAACATCATTAGAAAGATCTTTGAATCTAGTTTTTTAATAAATTTATTTAGAGATACAAATGTTGTACGTATTTATTTTCTAGAAATTGAGTCAAAATTACACTCCGAAAGCCCAAAATGACAATTAATTTATGACGGAATGGGTTAGACGTCTGCTTATGGTGATGTACGTCTAGTTTGTCCTTTTATGATAGGCATCCATTTTTTTTTTTTTTTGGAATAGGATTAAAATTATTGCTGATAGAATAGGAAGTAACTTTTTTAATGTGTATTTCATCCTAAGATAAATACATTTCTATTGAGAAATTACATGTATACCCCTATAAAGGTGTAATCATGCATTTTGAAAGGAGAGAAAGTAGAAAACTACAGATAGAGTTAGGATGTCTTGTAACTATTGCTCTTATTTATAGGACAAATTTTGAACTCTAAAAGTGCATTTATTATCGAACGAAGGGACTATATTCCCCACTCTATCTACATTTCGGGTTGTTGTACCCAATAATAAGGCCCAACTATATCAAATAGTGCGCTACAACTGTTTTATTATATTATTTTGATGATGTATGCGCTTGGACTATGTGGGATTGGGCCCAAAATTTATTTCGGTAATAATTATACATAATTAGATCAGTTGGTTAGGTCATTTGTGGTGAAACCTGTCCATCCAGTCTCAAATACTCAACTCGGCATGATTACTCGTGTTTTTCTGAATTTATTCTAGGATTTACTGGTGTTATGCTTATAGTACATAGTAAGGATGTCCCCGTCGACAACGAAGCGTCCGTGGTGACTTTGAGAATCTCCAGATTTGCCGGCTCATTCTTTCGGAGGTGCTCATAGGGGTGTGCGTGTGTGCGTGTAGTGGGCATTTGCCGTTGTACTGTGTTATTCCAAAAAAAAAAAACTAGTAGAAGTCTACCCCATACATTGCTGTGGGCGGCACAGATATATGTATGTCACGGTCCTAACCCCCCTCTCCGGGACAAACAGGCCAACTCAAGCCCAAAGGAGATCAACGCCACCTCGACTACCGCAACGGGCGCCGCGACGGGCGGCCCGGCACCCGCGCCATAGGCGCGCAAGCAGGGTTGGCGCGCCGCCGGCACCGCCGCCACCAGCACCGCCGTGTCATCAACTTCCATACAGGTTCCTAATATTAGGAAAGGATCACATAGAATAATAGGAAGATTGAGTCAGTTAAAATAGGAAAGAAGAATCCAATCTTATAAAGATCTCCCAGTTGGCTTAGGAGTCAAGTCTCTGCGGGACTATAAATATCAGGGGATGTAATTTGGATCAATTAAGCCAGGATTGAGCCAATGCTCTTATCTTCTCTCTATATACCTAGCCGCCGCCTCCCTCTCCTCCCTACTGCACGCACGTCGCCACCGCCGTCCAACCGCCGCCGCCGCACGCCGCGACGCCGACCACGCTGCCATCCCCCCTCCCCATCTACCAGTCAACGTCGTGGTCAAGCCCTCCCCCAACTAGGGACCTTGACATCTGGTATTCGGAGCCAATCCGATCCTCCACGACCGCTGCAGTGGCCTCCAACACCTCCGCTGCAAGGAAGCATCTTCAGGAGTTCGCGGTCACCATCTGCGGCAATAGCTCGCCCGCCTTGACGATCGCCTCAAGGACATCGATCAAGCCCGGATGCAGGGAGAGACCGTGCAACGAGTGCACGCAAGGCTGGATCGCGAAGCCGCCATCGACGAACTCGCCATGGATACAAGGGTCGCTATGATCGCCGACGGCAGATCCTACTTCCAAAGCAAGATGGAGGACCCCTCTTCGCAGCCTCAGATTGTATCTGAGGTCTCCGCGACGTTGTTCCCAACAACTGAGGAGCAGCCGACAAACTCCTCGGCACCAACAGAGGAGTCATCACTGTCACCGACCATCAAGCTGCGTGACGCCGACTTCCCGGCGCCGTTGCCGCCGAACCTGGTGCGCCAGGCTCTGTCAGAAGCACCCCCGGCACCAGTCACTTCCCCTAAGACCATGGAACAAGGAGCCGCACCACGTCACTCTTCGACAAACGTGGTGGTTCGTCTGACAACACCTATGTTTGACGGATCGTCGGATCCACTTCCATGGGTGTCAAGGATGCAACTCCTCTTCCAACTACAGACCATACCTTCGGTCGATCAGGTTTGTTACGCTGCATTCCATCTAACTGAAGCGGCCAGTGCATGGTGCAGACAGGTGGGGCAAGAACTGCGACTGACTACGTGGGAGGCATTCATGGATGTGCTGCTCCGCGGATTCGGCCACCACATGACCCGAGACGTCCCGAGCGGCTACCAGCAGCCACGACATGAAGGAGCACTGAGCGACTACGTCAACAACCTCATCACGTTCATAGCCCGAATTGGCCTGACAAGTGGTCCGCACCAAGTAAGTCTCTTCATCAGCGGCCCAGAACCCCACATTCGACAGGAGGTGGCTCGACGTCAGCCGCAAGGGCTGGAAGGGAGTGCGGCGCTGGCACAAACAGCGTCGTCCGTGAAGGAAGAGGAGGTGCCACCCCCATCACCCCCAATGACGGTGCCTGCAACCGTAGCCACGCCCAAAGACTTCACCTCCTTGATGGGCAAGGACAACAACCCCAACGACCTCCTCGCTCAGCTAAGCATGGCCAGCGGCGATGAACGGGAGCTCCAAATCATCTACGACACCAAGGCACTCCATCAGGCCGCCCCAGCTTGGAGCATCAGGAACGGTATGATCTACTACGAGGACCGCCTCTACGTCCTTGCCACAGCACAACTCCTCCAGGATGCTCTGGAATTGTTGGGTATCAAATATCCACATCTACATACAATCGGGTTCCATAGTGCAGCCTCCAACCCGACCCTCCAAGTGTTCCCATCAAGCATCCTCCTCCTGGAACCCTGGCCAACACAACCGCTCCAGTCAGCAGCGATAGTGTTCTTCAACAACAACGGGCATCAATTCGCCTCAATCGACAAGGTCAACATTGGACTGCACAGCGAGAGCGGCCGCTGATATCGCCAACCTACAACACGACTGGGAGCTCGATGTTTGGGATGATGTGGCGCTTCGACGCTTCACCAGCCCCAGAAGTTGCAACAGTTCGTCGGCGTCTAAAAGCAATCGTCAACGCTGGGAAAGTCCACTCACACCCGGCTCCGCCAAAAGTCATGAGTACTCTACACTTCACAGGCATCCTTCCTAGAGTTTCTCTGGCTGCAACAGCATACAACTACAGCCATGGGAGAAAGGAGCGGTCTATGACTACAGCATGACAGGCTACATTGGAGCCTGCTACTACGCATTCATCTTCGCCGAGAACGACATCGACGACGGACAGGGCGTTGGAGCCCTGGGGCACGTCATCCTCCAGATCAGAGAACTCCCATGGGCGACTTGTGCGCCAGGACAGGACTCCGGCTAAGACAGGACTCCGGCAGAAAGATGCTTCAGCGCGAGAGCACGCTGAGTGGAAAAGGGGGAGCACTGTCACGGTCCTAACACCCCTCTCCGGGACAAGCGGGCCAACTCAGGCCCAAGCGGAGATCAACGCAACCTCGACCGCCGCAACGGGCGCCGCGACAGGCGGCCCGGCACCCGCGCCATAGGCGCGCAAGTAGGGAAAGGATCGGATAGAATAATATGAAGATTGAGTCGGTTAAAATAGGAAAGGAGAATCCATCTTATAAGGATCTCCTAATTTGCTTTGGAGTCAAGTCTCTTCGAAACTATAAATATCAGGGGACGTAATTTGGATCAATTAAGCAAGGATTGAGCCAAGGCTCTTATCTTGTCTCTCTCTACCTAGCCGCCACCTCCCTCTCCTCCCTACCGCACGCGCGCTGCCGCCCCCCACCCGCGCCACCACCGTCCAACCGCCGCCGCCGCACGCCACGCCGCCGTCCCCCCTCCCCATCTACCGGTCAACATCGTGGTCAAGGGGCCCCCAACTAGGGACCTTGACAATGCACATGGCTATAATTATTAAGAACAGGGGAGCACAAACTTTGCATTACCCTGGTAGAAACTATATATTTTTGTCTATCATGTTCAGGCACAGAAAACTTTGTGCTATAAACTTAAAACTTAATGCGACAGCTTCAG
>JAKNSH010304637.1:0-10831 GCA_027790015.1 Cymbopogon flexuosus
GGAGCGCGACCTGATCTCGAAGCTGCAGGTGCCCAAGGTCATCAAGCCTCGCCCCGCTCGCCCCCTGTGCACCACCATCTGCATCGACTCCAGCAACATCGCCGCCGTCGGCGCGTACCCGAAGACGACGGTGTATGTGTCCAACAAGACGGCGAGGGAGGTGGAGGCCGAGCTGGAGCTCCCGGGCGCGCTCCCGGCCGTCGTGTCGGGGCACCGCAACAGCCGTGTCCACCTCGTGAACGACGCGTACAAGGCCATGGTGGGGCAGCCCGTGTGCCCGTGGCTCGACTACCTGCCGGGCGCCGGCGCCGGTGCGTCGAGGAGGATCAATGGCGTCGTGGTGCTGAATGTGCGGGCGTTCGGCCCCGCGCCACGCCTGCTGCCGAATGCCGGATCATCAGACGCCTTCCCATGCACCGCGAGGATCACGTGGGAGCAGGGCGGCGGCAGCGCCATCGCGTCACTCACCGTGCCGTGCACCGTTGAGCACCTGACCGGCAGGTCCGCCGGTGATTATCGTTTCATCTGGAGGTTTGACTCCAGCAGAGCGTCCATCATCTACTGCATCGTTTGACAAACTGATCAGCAAAGCCATTTGTTTATTTATTTATTTGCATCCATGCTTTGTTTCTGCCGCATGGGTTGGGTGGTCGATTGAAGCTGCTGCAAAACAGAAGTGTGTAGGTGATGGGATCATTAGTGAGTTTGCCTCTAGAGCCAGAGTTGATTTATTTGGATGTCGCCGAAATTAATATTGTGCACAAGCATGTGTAGCATAGGATTTTTCTCATGCATGGTGTTGACTAGCTAGTCCATGAGTATATACATGGTGCAAGGAAGGTTTTAAACTTCGGGCTTTGCTAATTTCCAAGCGCCTGAAAACTTCAATTCCGGTCAAGCAACGAAGCTGGTTCAGCGATTTCCATCCAACACAGCTGGTTCGTCGATCGGGGGAGGAAGAGATAGAGAGCACAGAGTGTCACCTTTAGTCAGGAAAGGTGTTAAACTTCTAGTATATATGTTTGTGCAACTGGTTTTTGGTGGGTTGGGACGGGGAAATACAAATTGTCAAATCTTGTGCTATGCTATCCTGGCGACACCGTCTTCTTCCATAAGGGATATGTAGGTTGTGACATGTACCAATGGATAGTTGTGGGTATAATAGAAGACCGGAGGAAAAGTCATACCGTAGAATCAATCAGGTTACTCCCTCCATTCCACGAATAAAAGCGCATCTATGATTCAAAATTTTTCTCAGATTAATAGTCACATATAAGCAATTTTTCCACTAAAGCCCCTGGTGTGACAGCACAGCAGCAGCTTTACGCCAGATCCAGTTCGTTGTTCAGAAGTAAAAAAAATCCCGTCCAAAAAAAGAAAGAAAATAGAAAAACAACGGAGGCTACATCCAGAAGCTGCCCATGATTTCTTCCACTCGCTCGCATGGTAGGCTCGTTCCCTTTCACACCTCCGTACATCAGCGAGTACTGAGTGACTGGACCTCCTGAAGCCATAGCATGCCTTTCCAAGGGTATTATCGTAATTTTCCAACTACCTTAATCTGCGTACCTAAAAGTTAGATGTTCTTTTATTTATCGAATGGAGGGAGTACAGTACAACAACGACAAAACACATGGATTAAGGCCAACCTTATATAATTTAATTTATAAATATACATGCTAACCAACTACGACTAGTAGCAACATTGTTGTGGCGTTGCGTACGTACGTACCTGGCAGCGGCGATGGCAATGTCTAAGAATTAAGACGACAAGAGAGCTGGAGATCGAACTAGAGCGCCGGGACACTGTGTTGGCCACCACAACCATGTCCACCTAGCTAGCGAATGACGTGTGTGTAAGGCTACGGTGGGGCAACCAGTGTGCCCATGGCTCGAAAATCCCTACGCGCCAAGGAAGATTGACGGCAATAGTGGTGATAGATGGACTGGCCTTTGGCTCTGCGTCATGCCTAGTAAATGTTGCGCCTTCCTATGCACCTCACTGTGTCGTGCATCCCTCACTGTGTCGTGCATCGTTGAGCATCTAACGGACAAATCCAATGACTATCGCCTCATCTAGAAGTTTGATTATTATAGCATGTCATCATCATCTACTGCATAGCGCTTGGCAAGTTGGACTAGTTGCTTAGGCCAGTTTTAATGGGGTGTCATGGGAGTTTCATGAGAAATAAATGAGGTAATGTGGCACCATTTTGTATGTATCGAGGAAGAGAGAGTATAGGACTTACATGGCTACGGCACTAGGTAGGCGTAGTTCCAGCGTGATTGAAATCGGACGAAACCTACGCTGAGGGTGTTCCTATCGTTTCTCGAGAAAGTTTATTTTGCTCTGCAGAGCATGTGCTCCGCCACATGCAACCGTCGGATGAGTTGCCTCGCAATTTGTGCCATATCTACTTCAAAGTCCAAAATACAGATATACTACTTCCTCTCACGGTCCCACCGTATACAATAGGGACAGTGGGCCCTCCCTCCCACCTTCCTCCTCCCGTCATTTCCTGAATCGCAACTCGCGAGCGACTTCTTCGGCACATGGCCCGGCCGCCCGGCGTTTGCACACCGCGCCCCTCCCCGGAGCACCACGACGGCACCGCCCCCCTCTCCTGGCACCTCAGTGCCTCCCCAGTGCTCCTCCCCCAGCGGCGGCCATTACTGCCTCCTGCGCGCGGCCATGCCGGATTCGATGACGCCGGCGCTGGATCCGCCGGATTCGTAGGCTGTGGCGGCAGCGGGCAGTCCCCCCTTCTCCAGCTCCAGTGATGAGGGGCCCAACTCGGGAAGGTAGGTAGACCATGCGGTGGGCAGTGGCGGATCCAGGAGTGGGGCTGGGGGTGCTGCAGCCCCACCCGTGAGCCACATGTATCCATAGGATTAGTGTAATTAGCTAGCCCTTTATCATGTGTAAATCTGCATAACACCATGTATTGCATGTATATTTTGCCTACTCTATATTAGTTTCCTATTTTTAGTTATAGAAATTGTCCACTCCACATGTAAATCGTAGATTAGATCTTCATTGTCAACCAAAATTTTTATTACTTAGCCCCACCCTTGATCCCATCCTGGATCCGCCACTGACGGTGGCTATGGCGGCCGGGCGGTTTAGCGTGTCCTGGCGGCGGTGGAGGCAGTCGGGCCAGGGACGGGGGAGGTCCGACGAGGGGGCGGGAAGGATGGGGGCCGCCGCAGGCACGCTAGGGCTTGGCCGGAGCTCCGCGGCTGGGCTTGGCCGCGGAGCTCTGGCCAAGCCCTAGCGCGCCGCGACGGGGTGGTGGTAGCAGCGGGGCGAGGTTCGCCGGAGATGAAGACGACGCCGGAGACGGAAAGACGCAGGCGTGCGAGAGTGTACAGGCGCCGGAAATACGGGCGCTACAAACTCTTTCCAACAAAATACGGGTGTTGAAATGTACCGGAAAGCAGAGACATCCCAAAACTCGATCCAACGGACGCATGCGTAAGAGCATGTGCTTCTATAAGAGCAAAATTTCCGCGTCCACGCGGGGCTCCAGCCCAGTGGCCGACGATCTTGCAGCCAGCTCTTCCCCAGGGGCGGCATCGGCATCCCCGTCTGCCGGCGGCGATCTTCCACCTCAACGGCCCCTGCGACGGTGGCCGAGCGCGGCTTTGGTCTGCGGCCGGATCCTCGAGTCGTGGCCGATGGCAGGAGGCCGGGTTGCCGCGGCTCCGTTCAGTCTCTTCGGTCTCCGGATAATTTGGCTCCGATGAAAGAGATCGAGGACAGTGTGCAGAGCAGCAGATGGATGCAGCTTCGACTCAAATCCATCATCGCCTCCCGGTTCCTCGTTAAAGTCGTTGATGTCTGCGAGGCCGTGGCCGCGGCGTTCATCGGGATCGCGCCGACGTGCGAGGAGGAGGCGTGGGCCGCGAGGTTGTGGCGCCCATACCACTGGCAAGAGGCGGAGCAGCGCATGGCGCAGCCAGGTGGAGCCGCCGCGCCGGAGGCAGGGAATTGAGGCGGGATCGCGAGACGGCTGCGGGTTTGGGCGCGAAGAGCACGGCGGCTGCTTCACCTCCGGGCGACCCCTCCTGCTGCGTGACGCACCTCACCTCCGGTTGAAGCCGTCCGGCGCTCCTACAGCTCCGCATCGATGCTGGTGCGCCGCCTCGAGAGCTCGTGCTAGCGTTGCATCTGCCAGGCTTCCTACCGAGCGGCAGTATGGACCTGCCCCGTGCGTCCGACCGTCCCCGTCCTCCTTCGCGGGCTGCCGGTGCCGGGCTACGCGGCTGCGACTTCACCAGGGCACCTCGGCTGCTGTCGGCCAGCACCCCTGCTGCCTGCGCAGTGCCTGCTCTGCTTCTGCATTTGTTTGACAGTACAAAATATTTGTTTACTATCATTTGTTTGACAGTACAAAATATTTGTGACAATATGATATACTTCTAGCATTTGGTATACACATTCTTTCCTGAATGATATATATCTGCAGCTCTTGCCGAGGAGGAGACGGACAAGGCAAGGATCATGTTTGTTAGCTTCTTGCCGTGCAACTCTTACTTCTGCCAAATGGTAGGCAATGCCTCTGTTTGCTTCTTCCTACTGAGTATGCACTCCTGCTGATCTTGCTCATGGGTTTGTTTGCTTTTATGTAACTTCATGACCGAGTCTACTTGGATGAAGCCCCTCATACTAGGAAATTACATGGTCTTGCATCATGAGTTTTACGGGTGTCTTAATTACTCACCGATTAATCAAATTGGACAACAAATTTGGAGATGCCATCTTATGTTTGTAGGTGCCTCTGAACTCTGATCGCATACAAGCTTGTGATTCTATCTTATCAGAGCATCTGAGATGCCATCTTATGTTTGTAGTGGCAATAGTTGACAATTTAGTATGAAAACTTTTGCCACTTCCTTTTCAATTTACTAATGGTGAAATCGTGCAGGGAGAGAAGAAATACAATATTATCTGAAGCTGATGATCTCCTTGTTCATTGACATGGTTTACTGCGTTCACAAGCTTATTTTCCTCTGCTAATTTTCTGAAGCTGATGATCTCCTTTGTGTGAAATAAGTGATAATCCAGTGCCAAATTTCTTTCATTAAACTTGAAGTGAGCAGATCTTTAATTTCTGTGCATTTTGGAAATTCAAAGTTAAACTCCTTGCATTTTTGAAATAAATGATATTCCCTGTTCCATATATTGATTTGTCAGGTTCTTCTTGAAGATGTGGTTGGTGGCAAATATAGCTTGGTTCTTCAGGTTATTAAGGCAAATATTTTGATGCTAAAATGACTTTGTATGATTATCCTGTAACGAACAAAACAAAAGTGTTTGAACTATATATGGGTGGACTAGAGATTGGCACACCGTTTCAGTGCATCCATCCAAGGCAAGGCTCGTGTCGTGCGACACATTGTGTGTGCGCTCAGGCTCAATCGCTCATTCCAACAGCGAGTTTCATTGGCTTGCTCAGATGCATGCTTCATCCGTTCAGTCCAACAGTACTCCAACATGGTATTAGGCTGCGCAAGCTTGTAGGAAGGCAAAACACACCGAATCGTCGTTCGCCACTGTCTTGATTGCTGATGCTAATAGCACCAAGGGGCTTGTATTTTCGAATCAATTGGAACAGCGTGCATTTAACTAGTAAAGATAGTTATTTTGTACTGTGTCATATTTTTGACTGAATAGAAACAACGTCCGTGCAGTTGAATAGCAACTAAAATAGTGTCCACCGTTTTTTTTAAGAAGTGTCCAGCTCGTGCCCACTTCAGTACGTCTTTAACTTCAGTGATATAGATAGATTTATTTATTGCCACAAGAATGAAAGCAAAATATTATGCATGCCGAAAGATAAAAATAAAGTTGAAGATGTATGGGCACTATTACATATACTTATAAGCAAGTGGTCGGGAATCAACATCAACTTATGCTAGTAGCTCTGAATAAATCAACAAACGAAATCTAAATATATTTGATACAAGCCAGCCACTTATATTAACTGTTTTCAAATAATTCCCCCAACATCAACCAACATGGTGTGTATGGGAAACAGGTACTCATGCCCAGTGGTATAGACATGCGTGCGCCCAACCATTGAACCTTTGAGGTATTCAAATTATAAGATATTGTCCCCAATGTTAAGGAAAAGAAGACAATCTCTTTGTAAGGATGAAATCCGAGGAATTCAACAGGGTAGTGTCCATCTGCTTCGGCGGCCTGATTATCTTTGGCTTCATCAAGGACAATGTCAGCATTGTTAAAGTCCCATTCATCATCTGCAACAAACTCATCGTCCCCATAAGTAGCAACAAGTGGTGCTTCTTCCTTGTTATTATAGTTCTTGATGACCCTCCATTTATCATCATCAAAGCTGCTGATAAGTTTATTTGCAAGCAATGGTGGAAGGCTGATGTTAGTCTTCAACACCCATTCTATACGAATAATGTGATTCCCATCATTGATCTCTTCCTCCTCTTTAAGCAACCAGACTTGAAACTTGGGGCAGCTACCCAAGTCGACCCAATAAAGTGTTGCGGCGTACACCCCTTTCTCTGATTTTCCCAAGTAAAAGGTAGGATCCTCAACACCAAGTTGGCTCAGTGTTGCTGGAGATCTTATCATTTGGTATTTGTCATTGGACAAGGATATCCTACAGTTAATTAATTACAAAAGGCACGAATAAAAATCATACATATAGCAGCTAAATGTATTTTACAATAATAATAATAATAATAATAAATAAATAATGAGATGAAACAATGTCAACTAGTTATTTACTTAGTACCTCATGACAGAATCGTTTTTTTTTTTGGATCGTGCAACGCACGTTTTTCATTAAGCAGAAGAGCAGTTTAAAGTACATCACAAGGGCGCAGATGGAAAGCCAAAGCTTACCAAGCCCCAAAATCACATGAAACATAAAAAACAACTGAAACTTCTATTTAGATAACAAACTGCGCGACAAGATGGCAGGCAACAGCTTGCTAAGCCGCGTCCAGTCCCACGGCATCAAGGCCCAGGCGAACAGGGTCAAAGGCCATGAAAAAGAGCTTGCAATGCTTCCTGCTTGGATGGAGATAAAGGCTTGCTGAAGGTGGCCAAGAACTGTTTGGTCACCTCCGGATTAGCTGCTGACGAGTTGAGCACCACCCCCATCTTCTTCAGCAGGATGGCCTGCGCCTGCTTGGTGGAGTTAGCCTCCCGCGACTGTGCCGCTATCCTGACACTGCGTCGGATCGACTCAACGGGTTTTGGAGTCTTTGCCCTGCGCGTCCTTGGAGGGCCGGGAATGACCGGCGTTTGCAGCGGGATGCATAGCCTATTGCCAATGGCCATGGCAATAGGAGTGGAGGCCGCCACTGAAGCTGCTGCCGACAAGCCAGACGAAGGAGGTGCAGGTAGAGCAGGTGTAGCGGGCAGAGTGGACGCAACCACATCCTCAGCAACTTCCCCCGGAGCCTCATCATCTGCGAAGCTGAGCTGTACCGAACGTGGCGGAGAAAGGGGGTCCGCCAGCGCCGTCTGAGCTATCAGAGAGGCGGCTGTCGGAGAAGACGGCGGCGAACGGATGTCCGTCGGTGCTGTCTGAGCCTCCAGAGAGGCAGACTGGTGCAGCGCAGTAGTCCCAGCCAGCCGCCCCATGAGAAGCGAAGCGATGAGCTCATCGAGCATCGGGTCAACCCATACGGGAGGCCCGGTGCCCTCGTACAGCGCTAGCACGAGCGGGTCGACGATGGCGTTGTCGGCGTAGGAAGGAGTCGCAGCGATGTTGACCTCCCTTGTCCGCTTGCTCCGGCGTCGCCGGCATCGACGACGGACACCATTGGCACCCCCCCACAGACCCCTGTGTGGCTCTAACCAAGCCACCGCGTGGGGCGTGCGGGGAGGGCTGTGAGCTGCCACCCGCCACGGTCGATGTCGAAGCCACCGGACAAAGAATCTGTCCGACAATGATAGGAGCTGTGTGCGGTTCTGGCACGCCAAGAGCTCTTTGAACTCGCTCCGCTGGAGAGTGCTGGGATGGACGGCGATGTTGATGCTTGCAGTTCCTTGCCCTGTGCCTCGTGCTGAGGCATAAGAGGCAGCGGGACGGGAAGGTGCACCGGGCGGCGATATGGTCTTCTGCCAGGCAGTTGAAGCACCCACCAACGAGCGAAGGCGGCATTGGCCGCCGACAGTGAGGGTGAAGCATAACTTGGCGGCGCCCACGCCTACGGCTTTGAACAAGCGTGAAGCCGTCGGCGTCAACAGGCGCAGCTGCTCGAGGAGTCGACGCCCGATGGCGTTGGCCGAGCCGTTGGTGTACGGGCGGACGCGCAGCTGGTTGTGGGCCGAGCCGCTGGTGCACAGGGATCCTAGCAACCAGTTGAGGAGGGGAAGGCGCAGGAAGACCATCGGTGGCGACACGAGTATTGGCGCGACAGCGACGTCGACGACCACGTCTCTTCCTGGTGATGGAGACAGCATCACTCAGCGCAGCGTCCAGAGCCCCTGTCGAAGCCGGAGGCATGGGCTGGACAGCTTTGCGAGCGACGTCCACGTATGACGCGGTAGGAGATGCCGGCTCATCGTCGGAGCTGGCCGCGCCGGAGTCATCCTCCCAGCCGGGACTTACTCCTGCCAACAGACCGACTGGCAGGATAGAAGGGAGGCGCCTGTGCCGAGAGGGAGAATGGCGAGAGCTTGACCGAGCAGGTTGCGTCCTCCTCATCCTCATCTTCCGAAACGTCCTCGACAATGACCTGGAACTCGTCCTCCAGCCCACCGACTGCAACCGACACGGGCGAGGCGACGTGCACAGAAGTAGCATTGACGACGGCGTCCGGTGTCGGCGGCGATGGAGATGTTTCGATGGTGGCGACCTCAGAGGCCGCTGCGACGGCAGCACTCGGCTTGTGCGGGCCCAACACGGCCGCGACCGCTTGAGGCCCGGCGGTGGCATCCGCGGCGGCGGCGGCGGCTGGCCCGTCTACCATCAGCAGCTCCCCCGTCGATGCAGAGGCGGCTGCCGGGGTTGTCTCCAAGACATCCACGACGAGGACAAGAGCCTTAGGAAGCTTCGGCGAGCCCGCGTCCACTGGCAGCGAGGGGCCACCAGCCAGCAGCGGGGGTGGCGTCGACGAGGCAGGCACGACGACGCCTGCTGCTTTCGGTGATGAAGTGGAAGCCGGGATGGCCGTGGCAGCAACACTTCCCCCCGGCGGCGTAGGGGACATGAGGGTGGCAACGACGTAGGCGGCGCTGGATGCTCGTGGGGAGTCCGGAGGCGGCGACGGTGACGGCGATGGCGACGGAGTCAACGACGATGTGGACGGAGCAGGCTTCACAGGGTTGGAGGCGGCGGTGGCGGAGGCTGCCGTAGCCGGAGAGCCCACCGGCGGGCTGGGGCTCCCGAGATGCCACAGCGGCGCCTGGAACAGCGGCTTCTCGAGCAGGGGTTCAGAGACGTCGAGCACACGGTATGCTGGGGGAGAAGGGGAAATGGACCCATCGATGGATAGATCAGCCGGAGTAGATTGCGGATCTGTGCCTTGCTGCTGCTGGAAGGCTAAATCTGGGATGGATTGGGGAAGATTCGGTGCGTGGGGTGCAGGAGGAGCGGCGAAGGGAAGGAGCGGGTCTGGGGACTTCGGCTCACGGTCCATCGCACTGATGCAAAGTACGATTCCGTTGCGCAAAGGGTGTGGTGACTGAATATCTGAATCCAAGCATGGTGTCAATCTCCTCATGACAGAATTGTTTTGACAATGCACATACAGTGCTCCTCGAAAATATACGGCCTTGCGGTCCAAGCAATCGGGTTGTAGCATATCGGCCATGGTCCCGGCGGGCTCCCCTTGGTGAATCCAGGACCTCTCCTCCCACCTTCATCTCCTCGACAAGAAGTCGTGGATTCTCAATGTGGATGGCGGCCATTGTTGCTCATCAAGGTCGATGGTGATGTTTTCCCGATTGCCAAGATCATAGGCAAGTAAGAGAACAAGAAATACCTCGAAGTGCTGCGGCGACTCCACCATGGGATCGTACACAAGGTAAAAGCTTGATTCCAACAAGTGGTGGAAGTCGTTCTCCTACTGATCTGTGGTGGTCCCGGCCCAGACCCTAACTCCACCAAGCATGCCGTCAATGGATGGTTCCGGGGAGGGAGGCAAGTTGGCCCATTGCCGCGTGGCAGGGTTAACCACCATGTCACACGACAAGAGTAGGCCATTGAAGTGATAGTGCACTTCCAGATTGTAGTAATTTTCCAGGAAGTCAAGGCAGCCACCGGGGATCCGACGTGCTGCCGAGGCAGGGCGCGCGAAGAGATAGGTCATCCGCTCGATGGCGTGGAGGCTGGTGCAGTAGAAGGTGTCGAGGCGGAGAGGGAGGAGGTCGGAGCGCAGCAGGCGGCGGGCATCGATGATGGAGCACCAGTGCTTGCGGACGCAGCGTGACGCCGCCAGGTTGCTGTGCGGGAGGCGGCCGAGGACGTCGATGAGCATGTCGTCAGGTAGCTGCTCCATATTATGATGAATCGGCGGCAGCGCGGATTGGTATAGCAGTTGATTCGGATGGTGGTGGTGGCCGTGGAGCTAGCTAGCTGAACGGGGGAGAGCAGAGATATATATGACGGTGGTGTCAGGGGCACCACCTTATGGGGGGTGGGATGTCAGGCACCTCAGGTTTAGTACCACCTTGCCAAGGCTAGGGGGCCATGACCACCTTATAAGGAGAGAGTATCCCTCTCCCATCAGTCCGGGCTTTTGGGAGGAATTGGGCCTCTTGCCTTATAAGTGGGTCATAAGCGCATGAACGTCCGAATCTTTTGTGGAGTGCTGGGCTGGGCCTGAGTGGTTGCTA
>JAKNSH010304726.1:0-10543 GCA_027790015.1 Cymbopogon flexuosus
CGCGTGGTAACCGTGTTGTAGAGGGGTGGGGGGGGGTTGGTCGGGGGTGGGGTGGGGGGGGGTGGGGGGGGGGGGGGGGGGTGGGGGGGAGAGGCGGCGGGGGTGTAAGGTGCATTATTATTAAAAAAAATAGTGCTTATGACATCAAAGTTGGTCAGACTTGACATCCTAAAAGTATATGAGTAGAGTACGATAAATATGTTTCAAACTTGGGCAATAACTCCCCAGACCTCTCAGTGCGGGAGCCTACGGCACTAGGTACGCCCTTTAAACTTGGGCAATAACAAATTATAGATAAAAGTATGTTTCATAACAAAACTAATGGTACCTATTTTCGTACGATAAATATTATTACTTTTTTTTATCTAAACTTGGTCAAATTTGACATACTAAAACATATCACTATTCCAGAATTACATCCTTTTTGGGACGGAGGGAGTATATGAGTAGGTACTTATAAGACAAGATTTTGACTGCTGATTAATCCATACTCTCAACCGCACCCCCCGAGCTAGCTAGCCCCACCAAAAAAAAAAAAGAAATTACTAAGGCGTATGATTCTGACTGAGTTCACAAAACTGAAAGTATTACCTAACTGTGGTTTGATACTTTTGCTTTGCTTCCTCTTTAAGCAAATGCTGTTGAACCACCTACAAGGAATAATAAACTAGTACCACAAGATTTGCTCTATTATTGGTTAGGAGAAAAGTGCTATGCACCTAAAGAAATTGGTCAGGTACAGCCTATTGATGTATCCACCTCAACTCCCTCCTGATGGGTACGTCACTGACAGCGGCAGCCAACAAAAAATGATGGCATATAGAATTTCCCATCTATAGTGACACACGCAACGCCAATTGGGCTAGAATTTCCCATCTATAGTGACAAACACAAGGCCAATTGGGCAACTAGCACTGTTCCAACATAAATTCCATTCCTCGTCGTCACACCGACAAGACAAAACCTTGCACGAAAAAGGAACAGCTAAAATTGCGGCGTGCAACCAACAACTCAGGAACAGATTCAGCTAATCTCTGAGCCTAATCCCGAGCCCACGACAGGTAACTGTGGCAAAGCGAGCAACAGATCCCCGCCAAATCTCGATGTTGCGATCTGAACCCCACACACCGCGAGCCCAGATCACAGCGTGAAGGCAGCAGCAACGAGGCCAGGCGATGCTCGAACGCCGACACATTCCACAGACCTCGAGCAGCAAATTCAGGTGAAGATCCTACCCCCATTAACCCAATGCGCAACAGAGAGAACCCGCGCACTGTGCACTGCGCACTGAGCCGCCGCATCAGGAAGGCCGTCCCAGTTAGAACCCGAACCGCCGGACTCCGCGCCTAGCATTTCGGGACAAATTTCTACCGGATCGCGCGAATGGCGGCAAAGGGAGGTGGGTATCGGGAGCTCGGCAAGGCGCAGGGCCAGATTTAGCGAAGGGCACGCACCTTCGTCGCCGGATCCGGGAGGAGGCGGGGGATCCCGCGGCCGCCGCTGCTCGCTGCCCAGAGCCCCAGGAGAGGAAGGCACCACCACTGGTTGGCTCGCAGCGTGCGTCTTATTTTAGTGGGTGGAAATTTTGCGAGGCACACCCTCGAGTATTGGATAATCAGATTTCAGCGTTGTTACCCTTTGACATTGACATGGAAACCGGCGAAATGGTGATGGATGATTTACAACACAGCAAAAGTAGATGGTTATCTTAAAATTTTTATTGCTAATTAATATACATTCCATGATATTAAGTGGTAGGTAGGGGTGCAAATGCATCCAAAAAAAATATAAATTTAATGGTTTTAATTATAATTACAATTTTACTATATATGCATTCCATGATATAAATCTTAAGCATCACAAGGCAGCTGCTACTCTATTTTGCTTAAACTTTGCCATTGATTTACATATTACAACAACCACATCAAATTTGGTTGCTTTTAAGTGAAAGTAGTTGTTTGAATGGTTACAATAACAGGCTTCTTGGATAAAATGGCCATTACAATCAACAGTTACTCCCTCCGTCCCAAAATACATGTCGTTCTAGCGTTCAAGATTTGTCTCATAATGCTTGACGTTATAGCCCTACGTGTGTGTCTGATCCTATGCCTGCAACCATCAAAACGTCATCTCCTGTCATCTCATGTCCTCCACTCCGCTGCACGTTCAATTAAAAAGCCAAAAAGCATGTACTGATGCTCTCCAAAGCTTGGAGACTTGAATAAACAAATACTTTTTCAGCCGAGTGATGCTCACAAATTGCTGCAGCAGGAGGATGTGACCGTGAACAGCAAGATGCCGCATAGGGGTACCAGCGTCTTTGTGCTCCAGCCTTGGTCTCTGTGAGAATTCCTACAACGTCAACTAAACTTGGACAGAGGGAGTACAAAACTATGATGCTATGTGAGGAAGCCTGCAGCAACATTGATGCTTTACATGGCAACCAAACGTGTTTTGTGGGTTGCTTTTTAACTTGATAAAAACTTGGGTAATTGATCGGTCAATGCATATCCTGTGGTTCTCATGCTTTGTCTTGTGTTAGTTCTCAATAAGGAAAGGCCAAAAGACAATTTGTTTCCTAGCATGTTTTGGTAGGCCACACAAAACCCCAATGTTAGGTGCTTGCTTTGGATTTTGATCAACCAGTATGGCTAGATAACAATGGGGTAGTAGACTTTTGTAGTGACTATAATTTAATAGTCATGTTTTGATCTATAGAAAGCTAGAAACTCTACATTATCCATCATTGTGCTCTTTCTCTTTGATTACCTTCGCTCTATGACAATTGGATAAAAACAATGTGATAAGCGGATTATAATAGAGCTTGAAACTATTTTTTAATTGCTTTGTTTTTTTTTCAATAGACTTTAAGCTATTTTTTAAGTCTATGAGAGCAACAATAAAAACGCCCAAGCTTAATTTATATGCTAAGTTTTGCCTTGTTATGGCCAAAGTTTTATATTTTAATTGCTAAGCCTTTATTGAAACTACTCTTGGTTTTTTACATGTCATATTAGGTTTGTCTTAAGATGAACATTCCTAACTTTGATCATCAATTTTAAAAAAAGGTACATGTAGTTTCACAACATGTGAACTATATATTATGAAAGTATTTCTCATAGTGAATATACAAACATAATTATTATGTTATTAATTAATATACATTTTTAAAAAGTTAATGGTCAAAGATAGAAATGTTTGACTTAAGACGAAACTAATACGACATGTAAAAATCAAAGTAAAATGGTATCTCAATTAGCAACAACTGATAGAGCCATATAGAAATGATTACAATTTTAATATACATCAATACATGCATAGGCATATCATATCTCTGTTATTTTCTTATATTTTAGGATTAGCAACTCAATGTGTTTCTTGCTCTATTTATTAGGTGTGAAAGCAATTTCATTGGAGTAACAACATGCCATGGATTTGATCGCGAGAGGCGTATGCCTATTGTTAGGTGTGTGCATTCAGGTTGTGGTTTGTATCAGGTCACAGGTAGGTATGATGGAAGGTGATTGGTTGCAACAAACTTGCAAGTTGCTTCAGTGGATTAAGAGAGTATATGTAGGTGAACAAGTAGCTTTTTCGTGTGGGGTGGGGTAGTGATAGAAGTGTATCCAACAGAATTTAGAGGCAACATATTGCATTTCATTCTATTTTCTCTCTTTTTTTAAAAAAAATGAATGTATTTATCTCAGCTTCACTCTCCATTTTGACGATATAAAGCAATCAAGTTCTTTGTTGACTTGTCGTCTCTCTACCTCTGTGATGAAATTCGAAGTGACAGAACCTTGATGGCTTGACAAAGCCAAGGGCAAGTTTGACATATTCAAATAGATGCAGGGCTCAGGCGTGTATAGAATTGAACTAATAGTTGGGCAAATTAAACGATGCTAGTCATTATGATGCCTTTGCAACATTTGTAATCTACAGTAGACTAAGAAAAGTGGGCAAAAAACTGCTCTTCCTGAGGGAAATGTAATGACACAGATGCACAACAAACCTCCTATATGGCTATATCTCTCTCTCTCTCCTCTTCCCCGTATGGTCATGGCCATATCGAGGACTGACAGATAACAATTAGGCACAGGTAAATAAGTGGAGGACATATCATTAGTATTGATATAAACAGATAAACGTAAGAGTGGTTATGTTCATCTGAAAGCTCTCTGAATTTGTCGAAACAATTGACATCCATCTGAGGAATAGAAGGGATTAAACCCCAAAAGGAAATACATAATCATATAAAGGCCTTGCTCCCTGTGCATGGCAATTATTCGCTGGATCCATCATCATCTTTGCCACTAAGGGTGTCATCTTTGCTACTAAGGGTTCGTATTATCGCTTCTAACACCTTGATATCGCTATCTTTCTTTGCAATCTCCTCTTGCTTCAGCCGCAACTCCTCCATGTGCAGCTCGAACACTCCTGCAAGATGTAAGCGCAATCAAAGACATTTTCTCGGAAAATGCTAGCTAATCAAATGCTATGCATGCTAATTGCTAGTGTAGAAACAGGACAGTACATACTCGCAGTGTTCTCCAGTTCCTTTGTGACCTCTAGTGTGCGTAACTCTGCAGCTCGTTGTGCAGCTTCCGCCTGACGTTTCTCTGTACGAGCTCGAGCTGCTGCAGAAATGGCAGCATCGAGTTCGCGTTCCAGAGACTGCACCCTCTGGTCAAGAACCTGACCACAGAAACCACCGCAGAAATAAGAATAAACTTGATCAAATGATTCATGGGATAATGGTTAACTTGGAAGGCATGATGGCCTATTTGGCCATTTCCCCATCAAGAACAAATTGTACCATCACAGGGTGAAATGGTCAACCACATTAGCACTTGTGTAGTTCCTCTTCTTACAGCACCTATGTAGTTCCTCTGGTTACACTTCTTGTCAAACATAGTCAGTGCATGGGAATCAAGGAAACAATATGTTTTGACCTTGTGCGATTGTGGTATCTACGTTGTTTCTAATAATTACCTTACCAGTATAACACATTACTACCATACATCAGTTAATTGCCACATATAACTAAAAAATGATAGGACTTCAAGGTTTATTCATCGACTCATTAATAATTGCTCTAGAGACCCCATCATGTGGAAGTTCTGGAATCTAAATAAAACGAACTTCATATGAACTCAAAATAAGAAATATGATTTTAGAACAAAGCCAACTAAGTACAGATGAACAGATGTCTGAAGCTTTTGCTTTAAATAAGTGACTTAGGTTTAAATAAATGACTTAAAACTATATCACTATGAGCTAATTAAGCTAGAGTCACATGCTCCAAGCAATCTGTGGTAAGAAACCAAGACACAACATATTATAACCTACAAACTTACAACATAATAACTCTTAGCAGCATAATATGAACTTTTGTTTGTGAAGATTAGGTTATTATCTCTTCCATATCTCCAAATTGACAAAATACAGAAATTTGAAGGAACAAGTTTTGAGCGAACATAAATGGGTAAATCAGTAATTTAGGTCCAGGCTGCTCACTTTTTACATCCATTTATCATTACATTTTAGTTACATTCATATACATAATGATGTTGGCTTATTGCAGTAAAACAACAACATTGCCTTTGGATGTATTGAGTCTAACAGTCTCCTACAACAACGACAAAAGCAGAGAATCGGATTTGCGAAAATGGAACACAAAGTACCATCTTCTGCATTTCAATTTACCAATCACTTTTGAATTCCAATCTGTACCACACTCAATATTTCCGTTCCATGAAAGATCAATCAATCAATTCGACGTTACTGGACGCGGAACTAGAGTTGCCTAGCTCTAAAAGCCTATGCCAAAGAGATACAAGTCGCACTAAGCTGAATCATTGAAGCACTGAAAATCACAATGAGCTCAAGATCCCCTCTTGCAATTCAAGAGCAGTGAATTCCACATTTAAACTAAATAAAGGGGACCGAATCTACGCCCTTCAGCAGGCGGCATCCGCTGATCCAAGAACCCGGATGCAGAGCACATATAGAGAGAGAGGAAGACAACAATAGGGAACTGATGGTCTGATCCAACCTTAATGGTCCGGGCCTGGTCGGCGGCGAGGGAGGCCTTGGAGAAGATGTCGTCGTCAACGAAGACGGCCTTCCGCCCGAGCAGCTTCTGCAGCGCGTCGACGTTGGCGCCGAGCTCCCCGAGGTTCCCGATCGCGGCGCTCCACCGCTCTCCCGATGAGGACGCCGCCCCAGCCGCCAGACCTCCGGACGACGACGAAGGAGAAGGCGACCCCGACACCGCAGCGCCGCCGTGTGCTGCGGCGACCGCCGACTTCTCCCTCTGCGCGGCCATGATCACCGCCGCTGCCGATCTCGGCGGAGTCAGTCGGCTCAGCTCCTCTTTTCCGCTTAGCCCCCTACACTTTCCCGAAATTGCAGACAACCCAGGCCCCAGCCACTGACACTGCGATCAACTCGTCTGTGGGCACCACATGGCAGTGAAGCTACACGCAACACCTGCACTCCAAAAATATCCGTCGCCCAAGGATAGAATGGACGGCTGATCCAGCGGCGCTGGAGCGCATCGGACGGCTGGGAGGCTCCCAGGAGCCCTATATCACGATCCTCGCCCCCCCCACCTCCTGCGCCTCACTCGCCCCCGCCGCCGGCCGCTAAACCTCTCCCAAATCCCCCTCCTTCTCAGGTGCGTGCTTAAACCCTAGCTCTTAAATTTTTCGATTATTTCATCCTGTTTTCGGTCGCGTTGATGCAACCCGTCGTGGGTGATGATGATTGATGCGCTCCCAAGCGGTGAGCGCTGGCGATTCGTGTCTTTTTTTGGTTTGCTTATATATTACGTCGTTGACTCGATTGGGGGCGATTGGAGGAGTAGAAGTAGTGTGTTCTAGGGTCTATGATTTCGCGTGTTGGTAGTTTGGTCGTGGGCTGTTTATGGGTGTTGACGCTCGTGCTCGGCTCGGTGGTTAGGGTTTTGCCTGGATCCGCGCGATTAACTTTCTATTACTTTACTCGCGGCATGTTTACGTGCCTGTGTGTTTGAATTGGAAGATGATGTTTTCTAGCATACTTTTTTGCGTTTGTAGCCATTTGTGCCACATGTTCTATGGGCCTTTATTGGTGAAAATGGATCGTTTTCATTTTGTTTTCTTGTGATTACAGTGTTTTATCATAAGAAATGGTGTCTATTAGGTAGCTCCAGTCAATCACTGTTTAACACCCATGCTTCTGCTGTTTCTTAGGCTGTCTCTTGATGCTACAACACTCAATATCGATGTCCCCATGTATTTTTTTTTAAAAAAAAAATGCCATGTCACACTTAAATATCATCTTCCTTGCTATCATCAAACAATAGTGTCTCCATTATGTTTATTTATATTTGAAATCTGAATCTCTGCTCCAGTTCTGTTTTATAAAATGTGTGGAAATTTTATGCCTTGTTAAATTCATCCTATGTTATAGCAAGATGGTGGACAACGGTTTCTTTGCCCTTTGGTATCAATACCTGTTAGCATTTATAACTATTACAATCAATAAACTTTTTCAACCAATTGGAAGGTAGCCTTTTGTTTATTTATGTCTCATTAGTACATTTATTCCTGGTGAACTTGGGACTTAAGCACTTTAAAACATCACCCCCTCCTTCATTGTTTGTGTATTGGATTATCTGCTGACACCTCATAATCTTACTCTGTTGCAGCTTGGCACAATGGCGCTGGCTAATAAGCTTGGTGGTCTGCTCAAGAAAGCTACGAGTGCAAATCCGTCTCTCTATCAAGCAATCAGATGCATGTCATCATCCAAGCTCTTTGTTGGAGGTTCTAGCCTATTTATAATTTGTATATCTGCTTGTCAAAATTTTCTGTCCCTGTATAATATCCTGATAGCTGTAAATATCATTTCAGGGCTTTCTTATGGAACTGATGATCTCAGTCTCAAAGAAGAGTTTGGCAAATATGGACAAGTTGTTGAAGGTATCATGCCCTTTATTGCACACCTTAGCTTTACCTTTTGCTGACCGGTTATGCTTCCATATGTCCAGCTAGGATTATCATGGACCGTGAGTCTGGGAGGTCTAGAGGTTTTGGCTTTGTAACTTACACATCTGCTGAGGAGGCTTCAGCTGCCATCACTGCCATGGATGGACAGGTTAGTTCATACTTCGAATGATTGTGATTTATCTGTTGTTTTTGATTATCTACGTAGTGCTATTTCATCATGTCTCAGTTAGGATATTGCCTATGACTGACTAATTCTAATAAAATTTGCACTCAACATTAATTTAGGCTAACATAGGCCAGAATCTATTAATCCTTACTGGCCCTGTTGTCTTAATTTTTTATGCATTATACTAAAATAAAATAGAAGCTATGATAGATTTACGGTGTTGATAGCTAGTAAGGGATTTTGAAATTTATAGTGATGCTGTGTTTGTCATTCATGGTCATGGTATGTGGTTATATCATAACACTGAGCAATTTAGTTAAAAGTGTGTTGCTAATATGAATTTCAGTCAGTTGTAATACTAAAATAAAATAGAGGCTATGATAGATTTAGGCTGTTGATAGCTAGTAAGGGATTGTGGAATTTATAGTGATGCTGTGTTAGTCATTCATGGTCATGGTTTGTGGTATATCATAACACTGAGCAATTTAGTTAAAGTGTGTTGCTAATATGAATTTCAGTCGGTTGTAACTTATATCTTGGGCAGCACTAATGAGTTACCCACCCCTGTCCCAAGAAACTTGACATCCCAATTTTGTTCCAAGTTGGACTATCTTAAGTTTAGAAAAAAAAATCTTAGACTTGTATTAGCAAATAAATGCAATTAATGTAACATATTTTCATATTATATCTATTTGGTCTTGTAAATTATGACACTTTTTATAAACCTGATCAAGCTTAAAACAGATTACTTAGGACAAACTTAGAATAACAGGTTTTTGAGGAGGGTGTTTGGTCAAATGTCAAGAGATCACAATTTTTAGTCATAAATGAAACTGTTTAGCTTTATATTGTTCTGTACATTAATGTTGATAGGTAGGTTGCACTTGAAACATGTAATTACTATGCCTACACCTCACTCTTTCTTGCTTGTACTAGACTCTTGATGGACGGAGCATACGGGTTAATCATGCTAACGAGAGGACAGGTGGCTTCCGCGGCGGCTATGGTGGTGGCAGCTATGGTGCTGGTGGCGGCAGCTATGGTGGTGGCGGCTATGGCGGTGGTGGCGGCGGCTACGGTGGCGGTGGCAACTATGGCAACAGGGGTGGTGGTGGCTACGGTGGCGGTGGTAGTGATTATGGAGTTGCAGGTGGAGCTGGTGGCAACTTTGCTGCCGGAGGTAGCGACAGCTTTGCCGGCAGTAGCTTCGGCGCTGACAGTGGTTTTGGTGGAAACCCTGCTGGTAGCTTTGGCGCAGCCGGCGGTTCTACTGGCGCTGATGGTTTCTCTGCTGGCACACTTGGTGGCGACTTAAGCGGCAACAAGAATGATGAAATCATGGAGGATCTCTTCAAGGACGATGAGCCTGATAGCTATGCCGACAAGAGGAGCTAGTTTGTGTCCTCCCACTCGAGAGGCAGAGTGCTCATCAAGACAAGATTCCAGAACGATATATGTATTCCGTAGTGTGTTCCCTATTAACATGATAGGCGTCTGATGTCTAAATAATGGAACCAGTCTTTCTGTTGAGTTTGAGTTGTCGGGAGTTGTCGAGCTTTCAAAGCGTGCGTTGCATGCCTGCTCTTGTGCCGGTAAACATGACATACTTTCATGTTCTATGGTCATTTTGCTAGTTGCTATGCCTTCACTGAAGAGTCGATCTGGGTTAGAAATGGGGGCTCTTCAGACTGTCAGGCTTCAGCTCTCTTTAGTTTCAGCTATCAGCAGCATGACTTCTAAGTAGGCACGAGCTGTACCGATTTACTGACTTTGTTCACATCCGCAAGAGTATTTTTGGCACTAGTAGTACCGTTTCACTGACTGTGTCACCACATCGGGCCATCTAATACTACTTATTAATTATTAATTATTATAAGCTAACTAATTTTAGCCTATATTGACTCTAAACAGTACTAATTTTTAGCCAAGTTTTTAACTAGTGGTTAGCTTGCAATTTGTTGCAGGAAGCTGTTGAGGGCTCCATAGCTGGGGTAAAAATTTGTCAGTCTGCTCCCTCGCACCTACTGTTTGCTGATGACTTAATTTTTTGTTAATTTTTCATGAAACCGAGGGGGATGCCCAGCAGCTGCAAAATATTCTCGAGCTGTATGACACATAAGAGAGTGTTCTGTGGAAAATTGCGAGTCACCAATATTTGGGACTCCCAATACATGTGGGCAGATCAAAGAGTGGTACATTCAGTTATCTCAAAGATAGAATATGGTCGAGAATACAAGGATGGAAAGAGAAATTTTTATCATGGGCAGGGAAGGAAATTTTAATCGAAGTGGTTGCACAAGCAATTCCCACCTTTGCCATGGGATGTTTTGATCTGACGAAGAATATGTGTGACCAAATTAGTGCTATGGTATGCAGATTTTAG